>JADRCD010207007.1:0-41134 GCA_019843815.1 Montemys delectorum
CAGAACTGTAAACTCTCAGCTTAGCTACGATGGAGGTAAAATCCTTTGGGGATTTGAAGGTCATTGAAGTACAGCCTTATTACAATGAAATCCAATGTCTAAAAATTGTTCTTATTCTGGGCTTGTGCCACAGAAAAAGCCAAGATTTTAAACTCTACTAAATACAAAACAAACAAACAAAAAGACTTTATATATTTATATTCATTTAAGAAAATACTATTTGTGATGTACTATTTTGAAATATACAGTTAATATGTTTGGAGTTATTTGAAATTTATACTGAGAAAACGTACGTGTTTTCAGTATTTCTGTAGACAAGCATCTACATAACACTGTTAAGTTGATTGTTTTATATCAAACAACTTTTATAATACTCATTTTTATTGTTATAATATTTTATAAATTTTAAGGAATGTGACAAAAAAGATATTGTAGGTATTGAAGAGGGGGTCTCTGGGAGGAGTTGGGATACAAAAGGGAAACAAGAATGTAATTTAATTCTATTTACTTAAAATATGTTTTTAAATGTTGACAAATTCAGACAAATTGAAATCATGTAACTTTTTTCATCATAATGCAATAAAAGTTAAAAAAAATCAAATAAATAAATTAATTAATTAAAAAAGAAATTATGTGGTTTGAGTTATACAATGTAATACAAAATTTTAAAAAATTAAAAATATGAATATGATAAAATTACATTAAGCAATAATATTAAATATTAAAATTCAAATTAACAATTGTTCAGCAAAGGAACAGTGAATGAAAATAAAATCCACAAACTACAGATAAATATACCCACAGAACATATATTATCAAAACCAGTTATACAAAAATGTATGAAATTTGTATGTCTAAAACAAAACAAACAATGAAACAAAACCTAAAAAAAAAATAACTCAAAAGTTAGGCAAAATATAAAGACATTATTGAAGCATATATACAGGTGGAAAACAGGTTTATGAAACAAACAAATAAACAATGTATTATGCCACAAATGTCATTTGAGAATTTCCCCTATTTCTTCTTGGTGGTTACTAATGTAAATACTATATACTTTACCTCTACTTATGAAGTATAAGTTTCCTGTTGGTATTTTAAGTTACAAACTTATGTGCAGACCAAAATATGCATGTGGGTATTTATAGTAGACTTTGGCACTATTGCCTAAAATTGAAAAGATTCAAGATGACCTTCAATAAGATAATGGACAGGTTTATCAATAGAATGAGATCTTTCTTCTTCAGGAATTTTTAGAAATGAAGATTTCATCCAACACAGGTGTATAAGAAATTTAAATTTTTAATCTCTAAGTGAATGAAGCTCCCCTAAGAAGACATATTGAAAGAATATAAATAAAGAAATTTCTGGAAAGAAAATATTCTCAGATAATACTGCCTTGCATTCAAGAAGAGCATCAACAAATTGAGCAAAGGAAATATGCTTGAGGGTGGAATTGTCCATCTATTTGACAATACCCATAAAAAGAAAGTGAAAATAGTTAAGCTTGGTAAGGTCTGTAAAGTGTAGTAATTTGTTAATAAAAAATTAATTTTAAAATTTGTAACAGTAATATAAGATTTATTAAAATCATTGTATGTATTCATAGTATATTGTGAAGAGGATTTTCTGAGAAGTATCAATTTATACACTCTTCCCTGTCCAATTAATCCCCTTAATTTCGATAAAATCCTCACATAGCTTTGCTTCCATTTTCATTGGGAGTATGTAAGTGTATGCACATACATGTGTAGCTGTGTGCATGCATGTGCACACACAATTTTTAAGTCTGTACAAAATCTAAAAAAACAATTGTAAGAGAAACCATCTATCTTTGTACCTGAGACTAAATTATATCACCTAACATGATCACTTGTAGTTTGCGACTTTTAATAAATTTAGAAAATGGTAACTATTTTGAGAAAAAAGGAGCTTTTCATTTATAGCTCATTTGTTTCTATGTAAACTGAGAACTATACCTTTGAAGGAAGCATTTCAATATTTGTTAGTAAGGAAAAATCTAACACTTTATAATATCATATATTTATTCTATTTTTAGAATATAGAGGAAATAACAGAATCAAAACAAAAGAACTATCCAGTGACTTAACCAAAGGGAGGGATGACTTTTGTAGATCTTTTCACTTTATCACACCTAAATATTTAGATGTGTAATGAGCTCTGCTCTTTGCTTTCATCTATTCTGCTTCTGCTGTCTTTATATTATGAACTAACAAGTATGTATCTGCAAATATATCATTTGATGCAAAATGAACTTTGAATTTCTGTTTTGTTTGAAAGTGACACTTGACTTCTTTGATTAATCCACAGTTTTTCCCAAATGACATGAAATGTTGAACTAGACATCTGGCTGTTTTAGGAATGAACCTGAGTTCAATAAATATAGATCCAACGTGTTAATCCCTTCAAATTGAGTGACCGTGGGATCTTGTTCCCCTGTTACAGCTGTCCTCTCAAACACATAACTCTCATGAGAAATCACTGACCTTACTACTCAGTGTACTTGAAGCAATCCCTTATGACTCTCACTCACACCTGCAAAAGCTTTGCACAAAGCCCTTTATTTATGAATGGATTAAAACAACGAGTTGGGTTGGAACTATTATTCACAGAAAATCAGACATTAGGAGTGTTGTATTATAGCATTTATATACTTAAATAACCTCAATTGTGGCATCCATATCCCATTATGTTTGACTGTTCATGGCTCTCTGTGTGTGTGTGTGTGTGTGTGTGTGTGTGTGTGGTGTTTGTGTGTGAAGCAATGTACTTTTCTTGGTGAGTTTAAAATTTTGATACTTATGAAAACTAGTAAATAAAATATTATTCATTGTGAACTCTACTAGAGACATCTTTATTATATTTTAGCTTCAATTGTAATAGATTTGAGTCTTCAGCTGCTATTTAGCAATCTATTGTGATTACTTTCTAATGATGGGAATAGAAACCGGAAACTTACCACTGTCTATACAATTTCAACTACATTTAGATATTTATGACATATCCTCACAAGTAGCTTATTTTCTGTTAACATTAACTGCTTCATTTTAGTGGGTGACAATAATCGTTGTTGTAAATGAAACAATAGTGAATATGACTAGAGAAAGAAAGAATATGGATGCTAAGGTACCAAAATGTTATATTAGTACATACCTACCTTTGTGGATTTTCGGTTTGGGTCTTTCCATGTACTTGTATTTTTTTTCTTGCCAAATTATGACTCCAAGGAGTTTTGTGAACATGGATATGCAATATTTTAAGGAACAATTTCAATAGTGTGTGAAGTTTATTCTGAGGAAATGAAATCAGATGTTTATTCTCTTAAATCAAGACTTTTTTAATACCATAAATCATCATCCTTGATACTTTATATTTTATTTTTTTCCCACAAAAATCTATGAACATACAACCATTAGAAACGAACAAGCACTAAATCATCTAAACAATGAGGTCCTTTGATTATTCCTTATTTGCCACAACAATTTTAATCTACCCTTTGATTATTACTACATATACTGAATGTATCCACAAACTTACAAGTCACTCATGGAAATATGAACTTGACAGCCTCAGCAATTATATATTTTCAGGTTTTATTTTCCTCTTTCCTCATTCATTCGAAGAGTGAATCTAAAATTTCCCACCTTCATTAGATTTAACAAAAATATATTTCATTCCTGTAAGATAACAATGTGTATTACTTTCACTGCTTTGTTTCTCACTTAAACTTAGTTCTGGGAAAAAATGATCCCATTTCTACCCACCTAGATATTATCTTCACTTATGCTAATAAATCCTTGATTTAATATAGTTTTACTTTTTGAAATTAAACTATAATTACACAATTTTCTTTCTGATTTCTCACTCCAACTTCTTCCATATAGTAAGTCTTAAATCCATACATTTATTATATTTTCTAAAATATATAAATACAAACTGCATAGTCCATACTAAGTTAAATGTATGAATAGTATTTGACTTAATGTGTTAGCACTTACTACTGGATTACCAATTGGAAGACATTCCCTGGGGAAGAAGAATATTTCTTCACATTCTCAGACTTCCCTATTTGTCTGTAGTTCCTCATCTAGGGTTCTGAACAAGTGGCTGTTTATTTATGTATATGTATCACCTATATTCATTTATAGATGTATCCAATTAATTGAATTTTCCCTTCAAGAAATATCATGGAGCTGTAGATTTGTATGTTAAGTGAAATAAGCTGGAAATGGAAAGATATTTTCTTTTATATGTGGGATCTTGATTTTATATACGTATAAATGTGTGTGTGTGTGTGTGTGTGTGTGTGTGTGTATGAACTTATGCAGGAAAAGAATATATAAAGGATTATGAAAAGCAAAGAATTCTTTAAAATGGACATAAAGGAGAAGGTAAAGACTATAAAATAGAATGGGAAGCTATTTGGTGTTAGCAAGGAGCTACAAACAGGGAAGAGAAAAGGTGAGAGAGGGGAACAAGGCAATAAAAATAAAATATAATGATATGTATGTATGAATACAACAGTGAAACACACTTCTTAGTTTGGTTACTTAAATTTTATTACAACTCTCAGAAAATTAATACCATTTTAGAATATTCTTATTATCTCCAAAGTGTCCACATATCTCCAGAGATTCTTCTGAGTGTGTATAAAGTGCTCTTATAACTAGATACCTTGCCTAATCTAATCTGGCATGATGTATACATTTAGCTCCTAGGAACTTTTAAATGATGTTTAGATTTTTCTACTTCTTCACTTGTAGTCTCTGTTGTGAATATGAGATTATCTTGTCTGAAAAATTAGGTTTACATAAAGCTGTGCTGTCTGATGGGATCAGGATAACTTAATTCTGTATATTTATGAAGACTTTTCTCCTCTCAGCAGGAAATATGTCATTTCCTTTCCTTTTCCCAGATCTAATTTTGAAACAATGACTTCACCTTGTTTCCTGTGGCTGTTCAGTGCAGAACTCAATGGAAATAAACTTGCATTGTAGAAATACTTCCCTTTTATCATAAACCAAATGCATGACCTCTCCCTTGGGGGAGAACAAATAGCCATCCACTCCAGATAAGTGACCAATAATATACCAAGGAAATGCTTCCATCTAAGTCTTGCTTAAAGAACAAATGAGTCTTGTAGAGTTACAGTTGCAGAAGTGAAGAGCTACTTGTAATTAGATAGATGACTCAACACTGTAGCCCTCAAAACCCTCCCTAGCATAGGTGATAACTCAAGAGAGTTGAGTCATGAACTTTCTGCACAACTCACTGAAGCTTTATGAAAGTGCTCTTCCCCTAAGCAATTGTTCACTGCTTTTGTTACCTCATTTTGTGTCAAAAATCTTGCACCATTACTAAGCTTCCCATGTCTCATAGATCTTTTTCATCAAATAGAAGAAAATGTTTCACCTTCATAGAAAACAAGGCCTTCAACTTTAGATCTAATCAGGGTAATTTGTTTGTATTAGTATAAACTTTTCAAATCTTATTAATAACTACATGAAGGTTAGTTCATTTTTCATAATTCATTAGTTTTTAATACTAACACATTCTTGAAGGGAAATCAATGAAACATTCTAATCACGGAGATTAAAATTTTTATGTATCCAGAAAAAAAATGGCCCAGATATGCCTAGTCAAAATTACAGAAGACTGAAACAAAACAATATTGGTATTCTAATCAGCTTAATGGTTTCAAGCTGTCTAAAATCAGAATAAGGAAAAACCATAAAACATAGTCTCATACATATTCTACACGGAATTAAGAAAAGGGAGAGTGAGAATAAGTTTAAAACTTCATTAAACTCTATGATAATCTAAATTTATTAACCTGGGGTAGAGATATCAACACATTATCACACTCAAGTCCAGGAGGTGAAGGCTCTGATAAGTGATAACTATATCTTATCTTTGATACATTGTTGATTGTGTCTGACTGCCTTACTCAGAGGCCAATGTACTCACATTATGAAAACGTTTGTGACAATGTATTAACCTTCAATGCTTTTTAAACGCAATTTGTTAATTTATTATTGACTTATTGATTTTTTTGGTTTTGATCAGGGATTAACAAAAGTCATGTGGAAGATGGAGCACAACTTGGAGGAGTACATTGTCACCATTCATGATCTGAGTCCCGGGTTTCAGACTCAGATTATCATGCTTGTAAGCAGGAGCTTTAACCAGTGAGCCACGTTTTTAACATCAGATTTTTATGCTTCATATTGTGCTCTGAATTCAAACAAATTCAATCATTATCTTTACCAAAAAGCATTTTAACATTCGTTCAGTTTCTGATTAATACTTAAAGCTATGTAATTTCTATGCAGAATATTTGATTTGAATGTTGAAAGGATTTAGTTTTGAATTCAGTTTACATTCCAATTACAGAACACAATAAGAGCAGAATAAATCTGAGAATTGTATAACCATCTATCTGAATTACATTAAGGTTAGCTTCACTCTGAGAATCCAGAATAAGTACTGCATGTATTACACAATTTTTGATTCTTTTGCCATGGGTTAAAAAAAAAAAAAACCTATTTTTGATGATTAATGTTAGTGTTCACAGAGCTAGAATATTCTCACTTCCATTTTTGAATTATACTTTTAAGTGAAGTAAAGTAATTAAAATGAGATTACAGTTGTCCCTATTCATAAATGAGCATGCATCTGCTGCCACTGATAACACAAATGATGACAATATGTGCAGCAATAATTTGAAAATATCTCACTTAATTTGTGAACCTTATTAGTGAATTGATGTATAATATTAAAATTGAAGATAATGATCTTAAGACCTTACTTGAAAGTTTTAAATCTTAAGTGTCTAATACAATATTTAAATGTTTTACTAATTATAGAAACACAAGCAGCAAGAAATGTAAGGTTAGACTGAATAAATTTTATATTCACGAGTAAGTGAGAAAAAGATTTTGACAACTTTGTGTCCTTGTAACTTATTCTAAAGTTTAATGTATTGCTCAAGCACAAATGACAAGATCTGTGGAAAGATTGTTCAGTGGATTAAGTTCAGTAAGCACAGACATCTTTGGTTTCCATGGGGTGAAGTATTGTTCAAGGATGTGGAAAAATCTATTATTTTTTTACTTTCAGAGGCTTTATAATACATAAAAGTTATTTCTGAAAAATGTTACATAAATCTCAGTATCTAGCTGCAAAGGGTATTATATTGAGTTCAACATATTTTTTAAATCCAAGTAGACTTATATAGATAATGCACTTGTATATAGATACTATTTTTATTGCTTACATAGTCATGATCATAGTTATCAAATTTTCTATTATTCCAAGTAAAATCCCCACTAAAATGAGAAAGCACATTGAATTCTGTTTCAGAAGTCAGAGCTCAGTGAACTCTGGCTTGAGGTACTGTTTTGACATTTCAAGGCTCCCTTTATTGTTAGCACTTTCCATATCAAAAACAAAATATCAAAAACAAACAGGAGTGACCTAGTATTGGAAATTTGTAAGGCTTAAATGAGGGAATGACAGTGAAACAATTCTTCTAAAGCAGGGAATTTATTTTTAACTTCAGAAGCAGCGTATTGATTCTACAGTTTATGTTAAATTCCAAATTAATGGAGTGAATACATCTCTTAGTGTCACATGATACCACGAGGTTGTTTCTGAGAGTTTGCCATTCTCTTTTCACAGAAACTTTCCTGACTGTTTGTTTGGATTAGAATTATGGTGTGTTTGTATGTGTATATGAATGTGTGTGTATGTGTGCATGTGTATATATGTATGCATACATAAATATATGTATGTCTAACACACATATGCACATTTTTATATACATGCATTTTTCAGAAGGCTCTTGCTACATAATCTACTTTTTCCAGACATGCAGCAGCATTTCTGCCAGTTCAATGCAAACTTTGTTAGCCTGCAATTTTTATGTCCAAGATGCCAAAGCTCCAATTAACTATGATTTGTACTGATCAGGAAGAAACAGACATCCATATTTTGTTCAATTGATAGTATGTAATCACTACATAAGTGTTTATTTTCATGTAGTAAAATATCAACATAATAACAATGCAAACATACATACACATCAACCTACACAAAGAACACATTCTGCTTTTCAATTCCAGCTTAAAATGATCTAAATACACTTTCACATAATTTATATACTAACCATATATTACTTTTTAAAACATTGTTTTATTTATTTACCTTCCAAATGTTGCTTCCCTTCCCAGTGCCCCCTCCAAGAGTTCTTTGGCTCATCCCATTTCTCTTTTGCTTCTGAGAGTTTGCTTTCCATAGCACTCCCAATCTACCTACCCCCTCATGCATTCCCCCACCTTCATCTCAATCCTCTGCATCCCCCTTACCTGGAGCATCAAATCTTTACAGGATTAGAGGCACCCTCTCCCACTGAGGCCAGACAATGCAGTCCTCTGCTACATACTGGCCAGTGTCCACAGACCAGCACATGTATCCTCTTTGTTTAGATAGCTTAGACTCTGGGAGCTTCCAGGGGGTCTGAGTTAGTTGATACTGTTGGAATTTCTATGGGGTTTCTATCATCTTCAGCTCCTTCAGTCCTTTCCTTAACACTTGCATAGAGGTCTCCAATCTCATTCCAATATTTTTCTACAAGTACCTGCATCTGTCCCAGTCAGCTGCTGGTAGATTCTCTCAGAGGACAGTCACACTAGTCTTACATCTGCAAGCACAACATGGAATCAGTTAGTAGTGTCAGGATTTGCTGCCTGCCCATGGGATGGATCCCAAATTGGACTGGTCACTTGATCGTCTTTCCTTTAATCTCTCCTCTAGTTTTGTCTATATATTCCTTTTAGGTTGGAACATTTTATGCCATGTTATACATATAACATGAATTGGGATATCAGAATTTAATATCACTACTAATTAAAAAAAGAAGCCATCAGTCTCTAAGTTTTGATCAAGAGTTTTAAAAAGATACATTTTTACTAAGTGATAGCTAGCTACATTCTAGAGGAATATATAAAGACTTCACAAAATAACTAAGAGCAGTCTACTTACATCTCTAGACAATAAACAATAATTACTAACCCATTTGACCAGGAACACAGAGATGTCCTAATATTCTTAGTGGAGAATATTAAATTAATATGGAAGCAAAATTAAGACCCTGGGTTAAATATTCCTGAGTAAGAACATCTCTAGGTAACAGAGTACTTGATTTCAATTATACTGCCAAAAACTGGCAGTGTCAATGAAATGGTAATAGCGCTAAAAGAAATCATAAATGTCAATGGATCAGAAGAGAGGCCCCAGACATAAACTCCTACAACTGCATCCACTTAGTTTTTTCCAAGATACGTCCCAAAATATACATTGGGGGAAAACCAGCCTATTCAACAGGTTATTTTGGAAAATTGGTTATCCACATGTAGAAGAATAAAGGTAGATATACATCTCTTAGCGTCAATAGAAATTAATTTAATTGGATTTAAAGTTGTGATGTAAGACTAGATATTCTGAAATAATTAAAAACTAATAATACTTCAAGGTCAATGCAAGAACTTACTGTAAATGAGTTCCATCAATCAGGAAATATCCCCAAGAATGGACAAATGGTACTACATGCAATTAAAAACTTTCTGCACAGTTAAAGAAAAAAGTCAAGAGTCTTTGTTAACTATACATCTAGCAAAGAGTTAACACAAACTATATATAAACTGTATAAAACTAAATAGTTAAAATTAGGAAATGAAGACAAAACTCTACAGTTTTTAAAGGTCAAGAAAAAGAATCTGAATAAACATTTGAAAAACCTGCTTTCAGAGAAATGGAAATTAAAAATGAACTAAGTGCTCATCTGCCATTCTACTAACCTTGGGGTTCTCAGAGTCTGAACCTCTAACCAAGGAACATAGGGCTGGACCTAGGCCTCCCTGCTCATATGTGGCAGATGTGTGTCTTGGTTTTCATGTGGATCCAGATCAACTGGAATGGGAACTATCCCAAAAGCTGTTGCTTACACTTGGGATATATTCTTCTAGTTGCGCTGCATCATCTGATCTCAGTGAGAGAGAAAGTGCTTAGCTTTGCAGAGGCTTGAAGGGTCAGTGCATGAGGGGGCCACCTGTTCAGAAGAGAAGGGTAATGGGGATTGGGGATGGTTGTGGGAGTGGGTGAACAAGAGGAGGGCAATGAGTTGGATGTAAAGTGATTAAGTAGAAAAAATAAATTAAAAAAAGGAGTTCATCTGTCCATTGAACTCCATTGAACTGAGTACACGGTCACCAATGAAGGAGTTAGAGAAAGGACCCATGGAGCTGAAGGGTTTGCAGCCCCTTAGGATGAACAACAATATGAACTAACTAGTACCCTCAGAGATCCCAGGGACTCAACCACCAACCAAGGACTATACATTGTGGGACTAATTGTTCTGGCAGCATGCATATAGTAGAGGATTGCAAATTCGATCATCAATAGGAGGAGAGGACCTCGGCCCTATGAAGGTTCTGTGCCCCAGTGTAGGGGAATGCCAGGGCCAATAAGTGAGAGAGGGTTGGATGGCAAGCATGGGGAAGGGGAAGGCAACAGGGGTTTGTTCTTGTTGTTTTTGTCTGTTTGTTTGTTTTTGGAGGGGAAACTGGGAAAGGAGAAATTTACATGTAAATAAAGAAAATACCTAATTTTAAAAAAAGGAGTTCATCTGTCACAGGTCAGAATAATTGTTAATGAGAAAACAAATAGCAAATGGTGATGATGCTGGGAGAGGAAACTTAGACGTTGCTAGGGATAATGAAACCTAGTTTAATGACTCAGAAAACTAAAAATAGACTTACTCTATGAACTCGTTATACCACTCCTAGGGATTTAAGCAAAGGAATTTAAGTCATCATACTTCAAATATTCTTGGTCATCGTGTTCATTGTATACCAGTTAAAATCAGTGGAGTTATGAAGTTAACTTAAACATCTACCAACAGAAAAATGATAAGGAAAACACAACATATGTGCACAACAGAAATCAGCCACAAAGAAGAATGAAACTAAGTTGTTTGTAGAAAAATGGACAAGAGATAATGTTAATTGAAGAAGTTAGAATTAGAAAGAAAAATATCAGCCTTTTCTAATTTTTATATATAGTTATTTTCTAGACATACAAGAGTGATTTTCTTATATATGAGAGGGAAGACAAATAGAGAAGAGAGTTAAGAGGAGAAAAGCTAGAGGACATGATATAGTTGGTACTATACATTTGAAGCCATTTTTACATACATTAAATATAAACCAATGTATAAAATTTAAAAGATTTTTTTCATAAAGTCTAATTCGTAAAGTGTAAGAAAATCACAGGCTGGAGAACATATTTGTCTTTTCCCAGTTGGTTTTTGGAAGCAAGAAAAGAAATGAAAGTTGGGAGTGTAGACATCATATTGGCCCTTTTTGATTAAATCATCCTCTTGCTGTAGACATTGTGGATCACAGATGTATTTTTGTTTCATCTGGCCATTGTATGCTTGAATATACTTACTATATCCCCTTCCCTGAACTTGTTATAACTTTTTTATCTGCAGAAAGTTGAATCATCCAGGAACCCTAGAAATCCACAGCCTATATATTGAGAGATCACTAAATCATCTTTATCTTCAATTACATTTAAAATCTTAAACATTCCTTGACATATTTGTTGTCAAATCATGACAATCTTCTACTAAAACAAGAACTACATAGAAATGTGTCAGATTATGGCTAGAATTCATGGACCAGCTTCATGACTATGAATTATCCAGTAATGTAATTATTATTATTATTAATAATAATAACAATAAATTTAAAATTTAAAGGTTAGACTCTGTTTTCCAGAATCAGTAATGACTTTTGTGTTAACAAGAAGAAAAGACAAGTTCCATCAGAAACTTATTAGTATTCAGAGGAGGCTTAAATATACAAAAGAACTTTCAACAAAGTGGTTTATAATTTGTTCCAACTTACTTAGTCATTGTTCCCTCTCCCTTGACACTGTGAATCAGTAACACAAGATAGACAAAGATAATGAAAATAAATAAATCCTGAGGTCTCTGAGGATTCTAAATAGAGGAAGCAAATGAATTGCCAAAAAAATCAAAGCAAAGAGCATAGGTCAGAAATCTTGATGATTTACCATAATGCTCCAGGGCTCCTTGGGCAACAACCAGTTGAAGACTGAGATGATCAGTGATGGGAGGTGTCTTTTAGAATCACTACAAAAACTGTAAAGGCATGGAGAAAAACAAAACTAAAGCAAGCCAATGTATTTAAAGCTCATCAAACTTTGTGGTAAGCTGGAAAATGTAACAGTATCTCAAAGAAAGTGAGCTAGGGTATTTTTTGTGGATTTTAACCCCCAAACTGCCACAGATATACTAATATTCAGAAGTAATATGGATGATGCAAGTATAAGAGGTTGGTTTTATTTATCTCTTAAAATACTCCTTATTGTATTATGATGCATTTACACTTGAATTACTTATCATGATACCAATATCTTGAACTACTTAAGTTATATTTGAGTAAAAAAGGAACTAAGTATACATGTAAATATGAAAACAAGATTTACTTTTATCACTTAAACATTTTTAAAAATCCTACTGTGAAACATGCTTAAGGAAAAACATAAATAACAAGTTATTAGGTTTATCAGTATCTATTACATCAAATTCTAATTCCATCCATATTTTGAGATAGCTGGTAATGCAGTGTAAAATGTTTGACACATGTCTCAGGTATAAAGCTCACAGTAGCCATACTGCATGTAAAAATACTGAGATTGAAGGTTGTAATAAGATTCAAGGGATGGTGGTATTACTAAATGCAGAGAGCTAGAAAGGCCATCAAAGGCTATGAGTTTTGTGGACCATAAATAAAATATTCTATATAGCTACTCAGATACCTGTTTTAAGATTTAACATTTATTTAGTTTTGAAAATCGAGTTCTTAAGTAATTGAATTGTATCAGTGTTCTGAGTCCAGATAATTTCAAAATGCATGAACAACACTGAGGATTAAGAAAAGAAATGCCACATCTTTGCAAATCTTCAGATGATAATAAAACTAACCAAAATACATATTGTAAAGGACAGGTAAGGAAATTCATTTAAAAATATTTCCAGTTACACTGTATAAGAAAATTGTAAAAAAAAATTTCATATACTAAGTATAAATTTTGCCTTGAAAAGTACAAAATGGTAATAAATCTGGCTGAGAAAAACAGAATCACATAATCAGAATAGATGATCTTAAAATGTGAGTTTTAACCAATATATTAATTATTAGTATATATTATTAATATATTATCAATATACTAAGCTCTTTCTAGATGATTAGGAAATTCATAATTCTCTAACATTTTGTAAGTTTAAACAGTCACAATAAGTGAGGTAATGACAAGACTTACTAGAAATAACTATAGTTTATTCATATTATGGAAACTGTACCTGAGAAGAAATTAGCACAATCTTGATACAAAAACCACATACAGTTTTATTTTATAGTATAATTCTAATTTTCTTCAGATAGTGCAATTTTTTAAATAGTATTTAGTATATGCTACTAGTGTAATGGACCGCACCATTTTAAGGCAGAGTAAAGAATATGGACTAGTAGCAAGTATTACTTATTATTAGATCTTACATAAAATTAAGGGCCTCCAGTTATACCATTTGTTTATAATTTTAATTTATATTTCTCATGTATTCATCTGCATGAATAATTTAGTAATAACCTGAAAAATTATAAAGGAAATATTCTAAAATGATAATATTACAGAAAGGAAAATACATTTATAATTGAAAATTCGGACACTGCTGTAAGTATTTGTCATTATAAAAATGCTAATCAACCAACAAACCATGAAATTGTGCTATGTTCTGTAGTAGCAACTGGACAGTCAAGATGAAATGTTTATGTAAATGTAAACTAGTACTTCTTATTAGCAGACAACTGTGCTTTCCTCTTTTCTAATGATAATGTATATGAACCAAAAGACTGTTTAAAATGAATTTCATTATGATTTATTATATGATTATTTGATTCATATATCCATGGTATTACACATATGCCCAAACCCTCATGTGAATGAAAAGGAGTTCTAAGTGGAAAAATTCACAATGACAGCAGAAAGCAAAGATGCATGATCACTAAAATGGCTTTATTCTAACTAATTTCTACAAAATTTCCCAATTAATTCTGATAACAGTGAAAAGTATCTCAAAATTGGTCGCTTTAAAAAGGACATTGACATGATTTATCCATGATTGTGATGTATGGCATTGTGCTTTTATTCCCTGAAGGCTACGCACATGCAGAAAAGTGAGTGGAGCTACAGAAGGTATTCTGTGTCCTACTACGTTACAGTCTGCCTTATTCCTTTGTGACAAGGTCTCATCTTGAACTTGGAGCAAGGTGAACTTACTGGAGCAATCCTCCTGTCTCCAGCAAACCTCCTATGCCTCCAATCAAAACACTTATGTTTCAAGGACAATTGTGCAGGCTTGCTTTTTACATGGAAACTGGGTTTTTGATTTGACTCCCTCACACAGTAAGAGAAAACAATGATATACTCTGAGAAAAAGAACCCTTCGTTGAGTTTGGTTTGCTTTGATCCTCTAGTGCTTGGTGATGACCATGGGGTCTGCCTTCACAAATGGTTTGTATCCAGAGTGGGACTATACTAAAATAAAACCAACTTGTTTGTAAGTGGTTAATAATTAGAGATAGTTTCTGGGTTAGGGGTGGTAGCTTGTGTCCAGTTCATATCTCAGTACTGGGAACTTCTCTCCTATAAACCTATTCAAGCCCTGTGCTTTCCCTTAGCCTCTCTGCATAGGTTCTGCTGTGTTTAGAAGACCGTTTCCTTGGTTTCCTTCCATCCCCTTGGCTCTTATAATATTATATCTCCACTTGTATAGTGGTCTGATCCCGGAGGGCATGGATTTAATGGAGATATCTCTTTTAGAATTGGGGAGTCCAAAGGTTCTCACTCTCATACATTATCTGTCTGTGAGTACCCATATTTGTTCCCATTTATTGCAAGAGTAAGCTTCTCTCATGATGACTGAGCATGGCACAGATATATAAATAGCAGAATTTTATTAGGAGTCATTTAATATTCCTTTAGTAGAAAAATAGTAATTGGTTCGTTCCTGATTCTTTGATCGATATGATCTTAGGTTCTTGATCATCAGAGCAGTACCAAATAAAGGTTACATCTCATGGAGTGATTCATTCTCTGCTCTTTCAAGCTTTGTAGCATTTAGTGCAATAGCATATCTTTCAGGGAAGTTATCATTGTAGATCAAATGCTCTGTGGCTAGGTAGGTATTCACAGTTTTTTCCTTTGGTAGTGTGAACATACCTTCTAGTACCAATAACATTAGTCTGTAGGGATAAGAGTTTTAGTCAGGTACCAGTTTAAATTTTGTATAGTTGATAAGTTGTGCAGGTATGCTCTTAAACTTCAACAGTAAAACCTTACTAACAGTTTGTGAAGAGTAGAATACAGATACACACACATTGTGCACACACATACACACACACACACACACACACACACAGAAACACACACACACACATATGATGACTCTATCAAACATGACCAGCTATTTATTACTAATACTATCGTTTAACTTCCACAACCTGAAGATGAGATTTATTGCTAAAGATGTCAAATAGTTATGTCACAGCGCATAGAGAAATATAGCTGTCACTCAACATGAAGTTTTACCTCAAATGGATAGCATTCATGGTACTGGGTGAGGCTATGCATGTTAACAAAGGAAAAAGAAGTTATCCACTGTTGTAGAATTTTCTCTGTCCAATCACATTAGGGCAATGACAGGCATGTGATTAGATAGGAATAGAGGGATAGAGATAGAAGTTGAGGAGGAGAAACGCCAGAGAGAGGAGGAGAGGTTCTTCATCATGGAGGCAGAGGAAGATGACAATTCAGACTCCACGTGGTTATAACAACCAGGCTAAGGTTTTTACAAAATAGATTAATTGGGTCAAATTATTGTATCAGTATCTTGTAATTGTGATCTTATTATTATATAAACCTGATGAGATAATTAAGCCTTAAGAGACATGTTTTACTGGGTACTAGGCGCTAGATGAATGATTGTGGGGGTGTGGAAAGTATGGCATGTGAGTGAGATATTGCTGCTAGCTGAGAGAAAATAGCAAGAGCACTCTGGGACATAGTGTTATGTCCGGACAGTACCAGCATTAGAATGTGGTTTGGCGGGAAAGAGAGTTTGCGAGGTAGTTTCATTTTTTATTATTCCTGCAACAATCCACCAACTATGATCTCTGAGAGCTGCATTAATGACATGATCTCCCAACTGGTGAAATAATATCATGTATATTGTGGGAATAATCAGCCACATTTTTATTAGATTTTATTAGCCACAATGGGATAGAAGTTAAACCTGACATTGTTGAAGCTAAAAATTGTAGATAGATACGTCATGTGGAAACCTACTGCAACTTCTTTTTTTCTGACAAATAAATCAATAAAAATGACTTCTAATGGCATGTTACTATATCCATAGATCAATGCTTTTTTTAATCTTCATCAGAGAAGCTACTTGCAGTAAACATTTTATAACACAAAAGCATACAGCTAGTCAATATGTAGTGAATAGGAGGCTATGGATTATTTGTCCTAAGTGGCATGTTTATATAACACCACCCCACAAAAGACCTATTGTTCTATATAGAAGAGGGGTGGGAATACTATAAGCCTCAGAGGGAGTGAATGGTATTAAGAAAATAACATTTTTCAGATATTACTGATTATATATGCACTGATGAAGACTCAGAGACTGACAGCATGAATAAAACCTGTAGAGGCTCAAGTCACTCAATATCTAAGCATTTATAAGGGGTAAGTTGGGTTTGAAAGTCCCACCCCTAGCCCAATAGATATTCAGAGTATTCTTCACAGAAGGGACACTTGATATATAAATAACAGTCAAATCCATTTTCAAAAATAGTCAGCCAACAAAAACTGAACTCCTTGGAATTTTTGTTTTGTTTGCCTATTTATTTGTTGTTAAGAGAGAGGGCAAATGGGAATTATATGAGTGTGGAAGAGGGGAGGACCTATGAGGAATTTGGAGAAAGGGTGATCATGATTAAAATTTATTATGTGCTACTCTAAAAAATTACAAACAAATGTAAAAAAGGAAACATATAAAATAAAATAATAGCGAATTAACTTTAATACAAAATTTTCTGCTTTCAACCTATTTAGTTTTCCCCTCACACAACACACCATACAGTGCATGAGGGCTGGCAGAAGACACCCAGCCATACAGACCACCTGGGGCAGGAGCCAGTACAATGTGCAAGTACGTGGTAGACAGATGGGAGAGAAAGAGAAGAAGAAGAGTTTGACATGATGAAGAGAGGTGGAACTGGAGACTTGAGGTTGAAGAAGAATAACCTGCTGTGAGTAGCCAGCCCCCATCACTTAAGGCCATGCGTGGTCAAATCACAGCTCATACAGCAGGAGGGGCCTTGTGTAGATATGCTTGGCTCATATTACCACTAAAGACCATAATGACATCACTCTTCTGGATTGCTGCCTGGGAACCACATTAATTTCTAAGAGCTATATAATTCTGCCCCTGCCCCTTGCTGGTTTTGGGACATTAGAAAGTTGGACCCCACCTCTGGCTGGCTGCAGCATTAGGGGGAGTGGGCCCTGCACCTTGTCTAGTAACCACAGTAGAGCTGGCTCTGATAGGGAAGGGATAGGTATAGTATTAAATAATTAAAAATCACCCCCATGTTTTCAACCCAGCCTTTGATAATTGAGTTGCTGAATGAAAGACAAGTAGCACAGCCTTTATATTTACAACAAGTCTTAATCAGCACAGTGGCTGGGCAACTGCTTACCATCATGCTGTTGGAATCAACTGTCCTATCAATAATCCTAAGTCATTACGTACTATTTACTATGTTCTAATTGGGCCGCTGTCAAGGGAACATTCTCTTGACCTTTAACCTATGGTTGCTTCACCTTCTTCTGCTCCTGAACATTCTTTCATGTAGTCCGAAACCTGGGAAACTTAAATCTAACCTATATCTCTATTGCCTAGCTTTGGCTGTTGGTATCTCTATTTGGGTGTTGGTAGCCTCTGCAGTATGGACTCTCTTATCTCTGTGGCAACCAGGTTGGAAGGGGGCAAATTAACATTAGAATACAAGCAGCATTTGGCCTGCCCACTATAGACAGGTAAGCCAGCTCCCAAGGAATAAAAGCAGAAGAGCTGACTCTGCCCCTTTTTGGCTGAAGCGTTGGGTTAGCTAGCAACTGCATTGCTGGGAAGCTCACTCTGATGGTGTAGGTGCTGAAGTATTGGTAGGCCTTCCAGCTCAGCTACCATACAGGTCCAAATCCAGAGCACTGAGTTTGCCCACCCCAAAATCTACCTCATCTATGAATTGTTGGAACATGTAAAAAGTTTAGCCCTATTATTAATCAAACCATATTTAAAATCTTAAAATAAACTTTGAATTAATCGTAGATATATTTTCAAAGTATGAAGTTATTTTTCTTGAATTATGGGTACCAAATAGCAAAAGAATAACTCATAAGAGCCAATTAATATAAAATAATAGAAGCTAGAAGATTCAAAGTTCTTACTAAATAGAAGTGCTGCACTACATAGAAATGTTTAAAAAAAAAAAAAAAACTAGTATCTTGAGCCAGCAAGATGATTCAGGTGTTGAAAAAATTAACTATAAAAACCTGGAGAGAGATCTGAGTTCAATCATTGCAATTTCTATAAAGAGGAAGAGAAAACCAGGGCCAAATAGGTGTGATCTGGCTTCCACACACATGCTAGGACACAGCATTTAAACCCTATGATAACAAAAAATATTTAAAACCTCATCTCTTCTTTAGCTAGTGTTCTCAAGCTGAACACAACAAATTTTATGCAAATCTAGTTGATTTCTTTTAAAACTTATTATACTATATTTCAAAAATGTTCTGTTATCTCTTAGAAGCCTTCTATTTCTACTGAGAAACCGAAAGGCAGTGGATGCGGATAGGACAGATATGTACAGAAACCGGAGGGGGAAGGAGGAAGGGACACTGCATCATGATGAGTTGCATGAGAAGGAATCTATTTTCAATAAAATGGGAAAAATGTATTCTGAATGTACAATTAAATGGTAGCAACTGAGAAGCAGCAAAGGTGAATAAAAGTAAATTAATTAATAAAATTATGATTGAAATATCTGTAGTTTTACAACCCATGTGATGTTTGTATCAAACACAGTTAAACACATAAAAATAAAAATTATGTATGAAGTTATAAGACACTTGAAAAAAAGTTACATAAAAATACTTAATTTTTGCAAATGCCGTGCAATAAAGTTTCAGCATAATCTTGCTGAGAGTTAAAGCACATTTATATTTAAAACTGATATTAATTATCAATATTAATATTGAGATTACTTCTCTTAAACTTAATTTAATATTCTGTTTATGATTTTCATCTGATAGTTGATATTTCTTTTCTTTTTCCTTTTTCTTTTCCATATAGAAATGAAACTTTTTCTGAACCACAAAGAATGAACACACAAGAAGTCCTTGTCAGGAACTAAGTTCAATGACACAGCTGAGAATCCAATTTCCTGTTGAAGTTTAGAAGCCAAGGGCATGATCAGCTTATTTTTAAGGTTTTGACTCTGAATGGCTATCCTTTGAGTGACTTGGCCTGAAAGCAGAAACTTCTTATCAGATTTCCCAATCCAACAAACTCTTAGAAGAAAAAAAAATAATAGCAGAAGGGGTTGTTTCAAACTTAGCACCTGAGTTGTCTGTTTTCCAAATACTCTCTTCTGTATTTATTTACAAAAGTTTTTTTTTTTACTTTTTATTGATTCTTTTTGAATTTCATATCATGTACCCCAGTACCATTCACCTCCCCAAACACTCATATCCACCCTTTGCCCTTAGAGTCCCCCCAAAATAAAACACCACATACACACACACACACACACACACACACACACACACACACACACACAGCATAAGAAAACATCTCATCATGGGAGCTGTAGTGTCACAATGTGTCCCATAGTATATCCCTTTGACCACACATCTCTACTTGCAAATGTTCACTGCAATGAGTCACTGGTCTAGTTTGAGATCTCTGGCTCCTGCGACACCATCAGTAACAAATCATCATCAAGACCCCTCCCTTTTATTCTACTGTTACCCTATGTTACAAAATCCTGCAGCTTTGAAATAGTAGGACTGGCCCTTTCACAAATCCTAACTGCTCACACATGATATAGATGTTGGGGGTTGGCCACCTCAAAGCCTTGAATTTGTACTTCGGTGGTAGCTGAGTTGGTCAGCATATCAGATATCCTGCACCTGCATAACCATGGCAAACACTCCAGCACTGCTCTAGCAAAGCTACTCAGTGTCACCATTGGTAAGAGGTAGGGTTGACTCATCTTCTCTTATGCCTTCAGGGTGGCTCACATACACCCATACCTCCAGAATCAGCTCCTCTGTGCTTCCCAGTCCAGGAACAAGGCCCAGTCTCCAAAGTGCTGCAGCCTGTGAGGGGATGGTCCAGCCCTATTTGATTTTTTAGTCCCTCCTGGCAAGTTCACCTGTGCCTTCTCCAGCAGGTCGAGCTTACCTGTGTTGTCTAGGTGAGATGCAGTCCAGCTTTCCTGAGTGGTAATGCCACTGAGGCAGGGCTAGCTCTCCAGTTCTCATGCCCTCAGGAATAGATCTCCCCTACCAAAGAATGCTAGGGGTGAGGGGAAGCCATCACACCCATACCCACACCTCCTAACTGCAGAATTTTGGTAGAGGTAGCTTAGTGGATTCTCAACCTGGGGCCAGCTCATATGTGCCACCTCCACCAGGGCCAGTTCTACTCTGCTACCTAGGAGGGGCATAAAGGTCAACCCTCCCAAGTGCTGAAGTCAGTGAGGGATAGGGCCAGCTCACCTACTCTCATGAGGCCCGAGCCAGCTCTGACAGCTGCAGCAGGTGTCCTGGGAATGGGGAAGGGCATCACTCCTCATACCACCACTATAATAGGCAGAGAGGTCGGAGGGCTAGCTCCCCCTTACTCTCCTCCACAAGGTTGGCTTGTCCACACTTGTTTGATCACAGTCAGCATTATTATGCTGTCTAGGAGAGGTGCAGGAACCCCTCTCCTGGGTTCTGACGACAGTAAGGAACAGGGTCAGCTATGCTGGATGCATAAAGGGGTGAAGGGTAGGAGGCAGGGAATCAAACTTACACCAATACCACCCACAGCCCATGAGTGGCAGGGACAACGCTCCCATGTCTTCACATTAGGGATGACTCACCTGAGCCCCTATAACTTCTGTACTGCCCAGACATGGTACCGGACCTGCTCTCGCAAGGGTTGCAGCTGACAATGTGCAGGTACTCTAGCTCATGACCCTGTAGGCAGCTTTCCCTTTTTCTGGACATGGTAAGGGGCTCTTCACTTTTTCCTCAGGGCCACCTCACAGCAGATGAGTGTTGGGTCAGCTCTTCCATACTCATGCTATCCTTGCTGGCTCAGCCACACCCCTGCCATCAGGGATAACTCCACTCTGTGTCCTCAGCAAGGCTCAGGGAAAACTCTTTTGAATGCTGCTAGTGGTAAGAATTGGGACAGCTCTCCAAAAACCACATCCAGTGAGGGATAGTTCTGCAAAGACCTTGGATATTCAGGTGGTCCTGGCTGTTGCCCAGAACAAGGACATCCCATCTTCTCTTGTGGTAATATGAATCATAGATATTGACATTGGCCCCAGCAGATGTACTACCAGGGACTCAGTCATGGCAGACAGAGGCAGCTCCCGCTGTGACAGCACCATGGCCCTAGGTGCCAGTGTTGGCTATTCCCAACAGGCTACTACACTCCATCCTGGAGTCTTCTGTTTCATCTTTCCTCATAATGCTCAACCTGCTCCACTTCTCTTTACCTTTCATCTAACCACCACATTCTTCCATATTGTGGTGGCTCCAGCTGTAGGCTGACCATGTGGTTGGCAGGCCCCTGGGTCACATCCTCCATCCATGATATGTGCACGTTAGCAAAGCAAGTGTCTATGGCCTTTCTGTACAGTGCACCAGAGTACATTACACAGGTCTCTTTCTTCGTCCTTTAATGATGCACTACCTTGATTCGATTTGACTTTATTTTTAATGTGTCTTAGGCATAAAACAGCTTTGGCTACTAAACCAAGCATCTAATGAGGAAGGACAAAGAACTGTTCTCTGCTCTGCCCCTAACAAAAAGGCATCTCTTTGCCCATTGCTAGGGCATCACGTACTCTGTTCTTGAGTCCCATTATTTCTTTCTTTCTTTGTTTTTGGTTTTGTTTTGTTTCTTTGACTTTTGTTTATTTGTTTTATGATTGTCAGTTTAATCATGATCAAAGGCCAGGACTGCATTAGATTCATTAAGCTAACTTCATAATCTAAGCACTAAGTAGACATTCTAGTTAGTAGTTAATGTAGTTATTTGGACTTCAAAAAGATATATCAATGTGTCACCACAGATGTTGAAGCTAGTTCAGAAGGGGGCATATATTATGATGTATTGGGTGTGGTCAAATAAACTTATTTTTTAGTGTCTTTTGATTTACTATAGATAACTTTCGTCAAAAAAACATACAATGATGCTCTTCCTGGGAAAGGCTTTTAATTTAGAGTATAGTTTGGGAGATTTGACAAGAGATGAAAGTGACAATATCTTATCTGAGGATTCCAGGCTCCAACATGATAATAGGATATATGTAATTACTAAGTCATCAATAAACTAATTTTATTCTTAAAATTTTTTTAATCAAAATGGAATTACAATATTTTACCCCACCTTTTTCACCCTGCAAGTCTTCCCAGGTAGTCTCTCTCTGGAACGTTCTATACTCCTCTACTCTAAAGTTGATATCATATTTGATTATTGTATTTATATGAATTTGTATATTTATATAGAATATATATGCACAAATACATAAATAATGTGCTGAGACTGTTTTTATTGTTTCTGTGTATATAGTTCAAGTGCTGAGCACTCAGTATGAACAAAAATTTTGTCTCAGCAGTTGCCTATAATTCTTTTTCTAAGGTTGGGACTCAATGAAATATTTTCTATGTTAACCTATCCTTTGATATTGATATTTTTCTGTTTCTGTTTATGCAGCAATTTCCAGGAGAGTATGTTTCACAGTAGACTTCCTGTGGCTTGACTTTTAATTCTTTCCAATCCTTTTCTTCTGCGCTCCCAGAGCCATAAGTGCATAAGTAACTATAATATAGATGTTTAGAACAAAAATAACTACTGTGTATTTACATATTCTTTGTGTCTAGTTGTAGTACCATGGAGGGCTCCATGTTTTCTGGAAATAGAGTCTTCTTTAATGAAGAGTGATAGCCTCATTTAATCTGTGAGTGTGAAGATAAGATTTAGAATATACTAAGAAATTATGCTGGTCTAGCAAAGGGGCACTAATAGATTCTTTTGTAAGGTCTATTAATTTGCTGGCCCTGGGAAGCTGGCTAGATCATCAGTAGTAGGCATGATTTACATAATCTTGAATATCTGACAGCCATTGTATATTACTGAGATGTTAGTGCCACTTATTGATAATACAAGTCTGATGATCCTTTTTATAACACAGAAGGAACCATAGGAAGTAAAACATGTAAAGGAGAGTGTAGCTATACAGAAATATTAAATATTATTATTAATAATGAAATGCAGAGCATAGTTTTAAAAAGAAATTGAGAAGCTGACTTTGGAATGACAGAGAAGGTTTAATTATTAATGATGACATTTCTAAAGGTGGTTATATAATTTCCCTAAAGACATCTGGTAAAACATTTCAGATAGGATACCATCCATAAAACAAAGAAACAAATCCATGTTAAGTCTAGTTTGGAGAAGCAGTGAGTCAATTTGGAGTTAGCTACAGAAGCATGGATGGCAACAAAGGTTGGTGTATCATTGGGAGAGCCATTGTTTATGGATGGCAATTGATCAAAGCTACATTTCTGAAACACATTAAAAAATTTTCATGTAGTTCCTCCAGAATCTCATCTATCAAAAAGTTAATTATTGATTTGATATGCTTGAGGGAGGGGACAGTTTGGTTTATATTATAGTTTTTTGAGCTCCACAAGTGTCTTACGATTCCTTAGTATCTTAAGATACATAGTACCTACTCTTTAAGAAGAGATATTTCCATTTTGTGATAGTAGTTAAAAACAGTCATCTAAAACAGGGTGAGACTTTACTCTTGTAGTCAATTGATAGATAATTTAGCACATTCAGCAATTAAAATAGCAAGATAGTATGTAATAATATAGAACAATATCTGGTATGGTAATCCCTCGAGCATTGGTCCTTAGATTTTCCTTAGGTTTTTCTTTGGCTATCTTGATTTGTGAATTCTAGGGATTTCTCCTCCCTAGAGGAGATTATTGTAAGATTATTATTATTTGTTTGTTTGTTTGTTTGTTTTCAAGACAGGGTTTCTCTGTGTAGCCCTGGCTGTCCTGGAATTCACTCTGTAGACAAGGCTGGCCTCGAATTCAGAAATCTGCCTGCCTCTGCCTCCCAAGTGCTGGGATTAAAGGCATGAGCCACCACCACCCGCCCAGCTAAGATTATTTCTCTTGGCATTGCATTGGATCCAAGTTGCTTTTGGTATTATGCTCATTTTGAAATATTAATTTTAAGAATTCTTAAGCATTAGAGCAATTTCCTTTAACACCTTCCTCAACTCCATCTCTCTCTCTCTCTCTCTCTCTCTCTCTCTCTCTCTCTGAAAGATATATGCTTATTATTAAAAATTCTAACTTAAAATGGGGCTTTCAACTTATCTTTGAAACATCCATTATCTGTTGATTATTATGTTTTGTTTCTCAATTAAATTCCAGGTTTCAATAATACAAAACATCTTTTAGTTCTTTAAATTTGCTAACATGTGAGAAAATAGATACATGTTGGGAACTCTACCACTCAACTTCAGTGGAAAATTTGTATAATAGACTTATCAAATGCATGTCTCAAAATTTCCCACACTTTTCATAAAAATATACTCACCATGTTTTGATGATGTTTTGTCTGCATGAAAAATTGAAATTCTACATATAATATTGTAATGTTACTTTCTTTGATCACCTTTAATCAGTATGTCACCTTTTTTGATTTATGGGTTTCAAAACATTAAAAACATGATAAAATTCGTGACTGTGAATTAAGAATCCCATTTGTAGATGTACTTTGAGGAAAGTTTTCATGAATAAATCATTAGTTTTGTTAATTTTAATTTTATTTTTTAATTGCTTGTTTTCTAATGTTTTGCAATCACAGAATTCAGAGCTTTTAAATATTGTAAAGTACCCTTGAGAATAGTGTTTTTTCCATTTCCAAAAGTAGATAAGCTTCTTAACTGAGTCAGCATAACATAATACTTGGAAAGATGCTCAGAAAGCAACACACACAAAAGATGCTTAATGTAAAATTATTCTAGTCCTGTGCTTTGAATATTTCCTATTTTGATATCTGAAATAGAACTAAATTCTTATACACAAAATGGAGCTACTTGACTAGAGGGTGAAAGATAGTTGTCAGTGTGAATGAATTTATAGTTCAAAAATATATTGTATGCTACTGGATTATGATAGGGTTGCTAAAGGTAATACTAGTTAATATCCTGAAAAATAAGAATATACAGATATATAGCTATAGATATAGAATTATATATAGATAAGATATAGTTACAGATAATATAGATGATAGAGAAAAATAAAGATAGATATAGATAGATATCTTCAACCATCTCTCCATTTGTATTCCTTGTTATAATCATCATTTATTTTAAATCAGTCATAAAATTTACCAAACTAACTTTGAATATAACTTGTATATTTGTCAAAATATACATAGTGAGGCAGGAATAAAGGTTCAGTGAAGTTCTTCTAGACTGATGCATTAATGAAAAAAATATATGTCCATTTCAATCTAATTCACACGAACAGCTTTTCACAACATAATTTTGACATGGTATAATATCCTCTGGTTTTCTGGTATAGCTATTATCTTTGTACTCATTTGATATCTCATCCTTACAATTTTATCAAGTTTTTTCACTTATGAGGAAACATAATTCCAAACTGCCCTGCATTCCTACCTAAATTATGTACAGCAATTGAGTCAGTGAATTTTCCATTAGATAACAATTTAATATTGAAGGATGCTAATGGTAGAGTTATTTTGACTGAGGGCAAGCAGAAAAATGGAAACAGGTAACCTGTGGAGATAGGAGGTAGGAGAGCTTCTAGAATGTACTAGAGACCTAGGAGGTGAGAGAATCTTAGGACTCAATGGGAGGGACCTTGAAATGGCCTACAATGGGATGAGGGAACTTGTAGAGTCTACCTGCCGTAGAAAGACAGGGCATGAAGTGGAGGGATGGGATTGCCTTCACACAGACAAAAACTCTGACCAAGACTTGTTCCTGTCTGAAAGAATGAGAGAGACAAAAATGGAGAAGACACTGGGAAAAAGGAGATTCAATGATAGGCCCAATTTGGAATCCAGCTCAAAGGAGTCCACAAGGCCTGACACAATTACTGAAGCTATGGTGTACTTACAAACACATGCCTATCACGACTGCCTTCCAAAAGGTCCAACAAGCAGCTGAAAGAGTCAGATGCACATATTTACACCCAAACAATGGGCAAAAGCTGGTGACCCCTGTTGTTGAATTAGGGAAAAGCTAGAAGAAGCTGAGAAGGAGAGTGACCCTGTAGGAAGACCAGCAGTCTCAACTAACCTGGACCCTTGGGATCACTCAAACACTGAGCCACCAATCTGGCAGCATACATTAGCTGTTATGAGACCCCGAACACATACAGCAGAAGACTAGTGGGTCTGGACTCAGTCAGAGAAGATGCACCTATCTCTCCAGAGACTTGAGGTCCCAGGGAATTGGGAAGATTTGTGGAGTGGGGGTGTGGAGCCTCCTCTTGGAGACAGGCAGAAGGGGTGTGGGTGGTGGAACATTGGAGCCTGGAAAAAATGTCTTTAAGATAAGCTGTTTTACATAACATTAAATGGTAAATCATTTGTCATCAGATAACAAAATGAGATACTTAAAAGAAACATTTTTAAAATGTGATACTTTATGTTCTCATTTTCCTTAGCCTAAATCACCTTGGTTCTTTCCTAATTCTGCAACAAAATCCCAATGAAGCCTTCAGTCCCTCTTCCTACACCTTCTCTCCATCCTATAGACTATCCCCTCCTAACCTCCCTCCTCTTCCTTGCTTTTTCCCAGATCCCAAGTCCAATAGGCACCTTTTGTTAGCTTAGAGGCTGCTTTTCCAAATGTAGCAAGTATCCTGAACACAGATTCTTACATTTACTACTGCTCCTTAGATCCAATCCCTCAGATTCATTTGCAGCTCTGGAGTGGGAAAACTGCTGTGGTCTCTATTTCCCCTCTGATACTATCTTAAACTGGTCACAAAGACCTTTCTTCCAACCTTCTTTCTTTCCACTCATCCTAGCATCCCAGCTTCCAATACCATAAGGTTTTGTGAATATACCAAATGAACAGGTCAGAAAAACAGAAAACTTACAGTCACAACAATGTATAAAATTTCAGAGAATTAAAAGGAACAAAGCCGAAAATATCTATCTAACAAATCCAGATATCTGCACCTATACCTACAGTCCCCTTAAACTTAAATGACACAATTTCAGCATAAAAATACAATCAATAAAAGCCAGAATATTATGCAGCCATTAGAGCCAACCTATCCTATAACAATAGGCCCTCAATATCCAACATAGTTGAAGAACAACAACAACAACAAAAAAAAAAGGCATATGAATAGCTTCAATGAATATTATAATGTTCTTTTCCAAAGAAGAAATAAGCAACTTTAAAAAGTACAGAAAAGAACAAACAAATAACTATAGGAGATGAATAGATCCCTCAAAGAAAGGAAAGAAAATACAAGTAGACAGTTGAAAATATGAAAAAAATAAAACAACTGTTCAAGATCTGAAAATGGAAGTCAAACTAATAAAACAATAACAGGAAATTCAGTGTGTGAAAAGTTTCAGAATCCAACAAAAGCAACAGAAGGAAGATTCACCAACCGAATACAAGAAGTGGAAGACCAAATAACAGGTATAGAAGAAGTGATAGAAGACTTTGCCAAAGAAGATATTAAATCTAAAAATTTCTAATCTAAACCATCCAGAAAATATGGAAAACTGTGAAAAGGCTAAACTTAAGAATTACAGGAATACAGAGTGAAGAAGAAACAAAGCTCAAAGGCTCAGAAAAGATGTTCAAAAAAATCACAAGGAGAAGGATTTCCTAACCTAAAGATAGATATGCCTATAAAGATAAAAGAATCATAAAAAGCAAATATGTTGGAAAAGAAAAGACAGTTTCACTGTCATGGAAGAATCAAAAGAATTAACATACAGAACAATGAAAGACTACTAAAAGCTGCTAGGGTATTCAGAGCTTCTGGGCTAATATCTACTTATCAGTGAGTGTATACCATGTGTGCCCTTTTGTGATTGGGTTACCTCACTCAGGATGATATTTTCTATTTCCATCGATTTGTCTAAGAATTTCATGAATTCATTGTTTTTAACAGTTAAGTAGTATCGCATTGTGTAAATGTATCACATTTTCTGTATTCATTCCTCTGTTGAGGCACATCTAGTTTCTTTCCAGCTTCTGGATGTTATAAATAAGATTGCTATGAACCTAGTGGAATATGTCTCCTTATTACATGTTGGAGCATCTTCTGGGTATATGCCCAGGAGTGGTACAGCTGGGTCCTCAGGTAATACTATGTCCAATTTTCTGAGGAAATGCCAAATTGATTTCCAGAATGATTGTACTAGGTTACAATTGCCACGCTCACTCATCTACTCCAGTTATGTCTGCAAGATCAGGGGTAAAAAGCCTGATTAAGAACAGGTGTTATGACTTCAAAGGGAGTTTGTTTCTCCTGGGTATTCAGTCAGTCCTTGGTATCTCCTAACTCAGACGTGTTCCAGATTAGTCTTTCGAATTGTCAACGTGCCTTCTTATTCAGGCGTAAAGGTACCCCAAGAAATGATTCGTACATGGCTGAAAAAGGGCGTTGTCCCTTGGCCAGCACAATGTTCCAATATATCCTAATTTATTTCCAAGCTGTCCTTAGCTTGGAGTTTCTCACAAGGAAATTGCCTTATCAGGTAGGATGTCCTCAGAATTAGCAACAGAGATCAGGCACCATTGTTTACTGATAACATAGTTGGAATTCTCAGGGCAGTCCCACAGAAGACATAACTGTTTTACATACCAGAGAGTAATTGAAGGGCTTCCCTCACTTAAGGGCATTAGCAGGAACTGCTAGATTAGAACTTCCTGGTGTTGCCTCAAGCAGACCCAGAGAATTAGCATGGGATTACCAAAATAGCCCCAGCGGGGAGGCCACCACTGCTTTTCTGCCGGATTCACACCTGGATACCTGATCTTACCAACCTTTGTGTAACCATCCCTTGCCTATGTGATCTTACTGACTTTGATGTGACTGTCACCTGCCTACTTGAGTTTTGTCATTTGCCCTGTTTTCTGTATACCATATAAGCCTGGTTTTTACTTTGTGTAGTGGCACTTAGACTAGAACTAGAACTTAGATGGACTAGGACTTAGACTTAGATTCATTCATTCAGATTCAAGCTTTGAGCCTCATGCAGTCCACAGTCCCTGGGCCCAGTGCCTGTCCAGAAGAGGTGACTGCTTTAGAACCAGTGTGTTTCATGTGGCCTCAGATGTACCTCAACTGCTGAGCTGCTAGATTTCTCATTTCTCTTTTGCAATGACTGTGAAAGTCTGATGGCATTTTTAAGAAATAGATTAAGATCCCACACTTCTTTGTGCTGTTTCTGTCTGTCACGCATCGAATCCCTTGCCCACCTGGCCAGAACTTTCATCACTCCGTGGAATAAGGGGTCCCTGGAGAAACCCAGTTTGTGGCATACAATCACACCAGCAATGGAGGAGTGTTTCTCTTTCTCCACTTCCCCTCAGCATCTCCTTTAACCTAAGTTTTTGATCTTAGCTATTCTGACTGGTGTGAGGTGGAACCTCAGGGTTGTTTTGATTTGCATTTCCCTGATGAATAGGAATGTTAAACATTTCTTTACATGTTTCTCAGCCATTCGGTATTCCTCAGTTGAGAATCCTGTTTTAACTCTGTACCCCATTTTTAAAATAGGGTTATTTGGTTCTCTGGAGTCTAACTTCTTGAGTTCTTTGTATATATTGGATATTAGCTCTCTATTGGATGTAGGGTTGGTAAAGATCGTTTCCCAATCTGTTGGTAGTTGTTTTGTCCTATGGACAGTGTCCTTTGCCTTACAGAAGCTTTGCAATTTTATGAGGTCCCATTTGTCAATTCTTGATCTTAGAGCATAAGCTATTGGTATTCTATTCAGGAAAATTTCCCCTGTGCTCATGTGCTCTAGGCTCTTCCCCATTTTCTTTTCTTTTCTTTCTTTTTTTTTTTTTTTACTAGTTTTCAGTATATCTGGTTTGATGTGAAGGTCCTTGATCCACTTGGACTTGAGCTTTGTACAAGAGATAAGAATGGATCATTTTACATTCTTCTGCATGCTAACTGCCAGTTGAACCAGCACCCTTTGTTAAAAATGCTGTCTTTTTTTTCTCCCACTGGATGGTTTTAGCTCCTTTGTGAAAGATCAAGTGACTGTATGTGGGTTCATTTCTTGGTTTTCAATTCTATTCAATTGATCTACCTACCTGTACCAATACCATGCCAAACCCAGACACTATTGTGGATGCCAACAAGTGCTTGTGGACAGGTACTTCATATAGCTGTCTCCTGAGAGGCTTTTCCAGTGACTGACAAATACAGAGATGGGTGCTCTCAGTGAACCATTCCACTATGCACAAGGTCTCCAGTGTGGGAACTAGAGAAAGGACTGAAGGTGCTGAAGGAGCTTGCAGCTCCACAGAAGGAAAAACAATGTGAATCAACGAGTAACCCCAGACCTACCAGGGACTGAACTACCAATCAAAGAATACACATGGAGGGACCCATAGCTCCAGCTGCATATGTAGCAGAAGATGGCCTTGTTGGACATCAATGGGAGGAGAGACCCTTGGTCCTGAGAAGGCTTGATGTCCCAGTGTAGGGGAGTGCCAGGAACCAGAAGTAGATGGGTTAGTGAGCAGGGGGAAGGGGAATGGGATAGGAGGTTTACTGAGGGGAAACCAGGAAAGGGAATAACATTTGAAATATAAATAAAAAGAACATCTAATTCTTAAAAAAGGAAAATAAAAGCTGCAAAGGGAAGAGACCAAGTAACATGAAAATGTGGGCCTATTTGAATTACACCCAACTTTTTAACACAGACTTTATAAGCCAAAAGTGTTCAGAAAATGATACTGCAGACTCTAAGATACCTCAGTCCTTCTTAGAAGGAGGAACAAAATACTCACAGGAGGAAATATGGAGACAAAGTATGGAGCGGAGACTGAAGGTAAGGCCATCCAGAGACTGTCCCACTTAGGGATCCATCCCATATATAGTTACCAAACCCAGATAATATTTCAGATGCCTGGAAGTACTTGTTGATGGGAGTCTGATGTGACTGTCTCCTTAGAGGCTCTGCCACACCCTGACAAATACAGAGGTAGATGCTCACAGCTAGCTACTGGACTGCCTTTGGTGTCCCCGATGGAAGTTGGAGAATGGACTGAAGGAGCTGAGGTGGTTTGCTCCTTTATGGGGGAGAAACAGTATCAACTGCCCAGACACCCTAGAGCTCCCAGGTTCTGGACCACTAACCAAAGGATACACAAGGAGGGACACAAGGCTCTGGCTGCATATATGGCAGAGAATGGCCTTGTTGGACATCAGTGGAAGGAGAAGCCCCTGGCACTGAGGGGGTTTGATGGATGTCCCAGTGGAGTTGAATGCCAGGTCAGGAAGGCAAGAGTGGTTGGATGGGGAGCACCCTCATAGAGGCAGGGGAGGGTCATGAGATAGGGTGTTTCAGGATGGAAGACCTGGAAAAGGGATAACATTTGAAATGTAAATAAAGAAAATATCCAATAAAAAATAAATAAAAATGGAAATAAAAATAAAATAAAAATAAAAGAGACCATAGTTGTTAGCAGCAGAACTCTCAATCATCATAGAGGAGTTTCCCAATCTGTAGGTTGTAAACCCTTTGAGGTCAAACAAACAATGCTTTTACAGGAGTTGCACATCTCATAGGCTGGACACATTTCAATCAAAGGTTTTATGGGTAGGTTACTGCTCTATCCCTCCCCTGGGAGACCTGCCTGAATATATGAAGTGGCCACTTCATGATCCATATTTCCCATTAAAGTAAGTCTTAGCTAGAGTCACTCCCATAAATGCCCTGGGACCACCCTCCATTCTAGGTCTCTGGCAAATCCTAGAGATTGCCTGTACCCAGTCAGTCTCCTTGTTCTTTTCCCTGTTCTCCCTACATACAATATCTCTGTTCACTATCTCCACTCTCCACTTCCTCTTCCACCCAGTTTCCTTCTTCCACTGACCTCTGATACCTATTTTGTTTTCCTCTCTGAGAAAGGTTCAACTATCCTCTCTTGGACCCTCCTTGCTATTTGGCTTCTTTGAGTCTGTTGGTTATAGTATGGGTATCCTGTATATTATGGCTAATATCAATTTATAAGTGAATACATAAAAACTTATGTCCTCTGTGGAACAGGTTACCTCACTCAGGATAATATTTTCTAGTTTCAGCCATTTGACTGAAAAATGCATGATGTCCTTTTTTTAATGGCTGAGTAGTATTCTATCATATAAATGTATCACAATTTCTTTATAAATTCTTCAGCTGAAGATCATATAGGTTGTTTCTAGTATCTGGCTATAAGGAATACAGCTGCTATCAACATAGTTGAGCTATTGTCCTTGTGGGATGGTAGAACATCATTTGTGTATATGCCTAGGAGTGGTATAGCTGGATTTTGAGGGAGAACTATTCCCAAATTTGTATGAAACTGCCAAACTGATTTCCAGAGAGGTTGTACAGGTTTGTACTCCTACCAGCAATGGAGGAGTATTGCTCTTACACAACAACCTTAACAATATATGCTGTCTTACAAATTTTTTATTTTATTCTTATAGGTATCAGGCAGAATCTCAGAGTCATTTTGATTTGTTTTTCCTTGGTTACTAAGGACATTGAACATTTCCTTAGGTGCTTCTTGGACATTCAAGATTCCTCTGTCAAGGCTTCTCTGTTTTGATCTCTACTCCATTTTTTGATTTGGTTTTTAGATTATTGGTGTGTAAGTTCTTGAGGTCTTATGTTCTTCAATGTCTTTCTTCAGAGACTTGAAGTTCTTGTCATACAAGTCTTTTACTTAGTTGGTTAGAATCAAACGAAGGAATTCTTTTCTTGTTTGTGGATATTATGATAGATACTGTTTCCATATCTTCCTTCTCAGCCATCTATCACTTGTGCAGAGGAGTAATACTAATTTCTTTGAGTTAATTTTTTATCCAGCCACTTTGTTGAAGCGGTTTATCAGCTGTCAGAGTTTTCTGGTAGAAGTGTATGTATACTATCATATCATCTGTGAATAGTGATACTTTTGAGTTCTTCCTTTCCAATTTGTATCCCCTTGATCTTGTTTAGTTGTCTTACTACACTAGATAGAATTTCATGTTCAATATTGAGGAAATGGGGAGAGTAGACAGCCTTGTTTTAGGGGAAATGTTTTATGTTTCTCTATATTTAATATTTAATTCATATTTAATACTTAATTCATATTTAATATTTAATCAATTTGATATTGATTTGCTGTATATTGCCTTTATTTTGTTTAGGTTTGCCTCTTGTATCCTTGCTGTCTCTACCAATTTCATCATGAAGGAATGTTGGACTTTGTCAAATGCTTTTTCAGCATCTAGTGAGACTATTACTAAGTCTTACACCATTTTACTTGATATTTGCTATTAGCTTGCTGTATGTTGCCTACATTGTGTATTGTGTCTTGACTATTGGTGAGAATGGTGTGTTGAGGTCTCATACTACTAATTGTGGGAATCAATGTGTAATTTAAGCTTTAATAATGCTTCTTTTACAAATATGAGTGCCCTTGCTTTTGGGGCATAGATGTTTATTGTTGAGATGTTCTCTTGATGAATTTTTTTCTGTGATGTTTATGTCCTCTTTTGTCTCTATTGACTGCTTTAAGTTGAAAATCTATTTTATTAGCTATTAGAATGGCTACTCAAGCTTGTTCCTTGGATTTGTTTGCTTGGAAAACCTTTCCCCAGACATTCATACTGAGAAAATGACTATCTTTGTTAATGAGATGTTTTCCTTATAAAAAACAAAGTAACCTATTCTATTTACACATCAACTCTGTTAGCCTATCTCTTTTTATTGGTAAACTGAGTCCATTGTTGTTGAGAGATATTAATGACCAATGTTTGTTATTTCCTGTTATTTTGATGTTGATAGTGGTTGAATGTATTTGTTTCTCTTTTATTGGTTTTAATGGTGTGAAACTATTTATTTCTTATGTTTTCTTGAGTATAGTTAGCCTCATTGGGTTGAAATTTTTCTTCTGCATCATCTCTAGTAGTGAGATAGCAGAAAGATATTGTTTACTTTTTGGTTTTGTCACAAAACATTTTGATTTCTCCACTTATGCCTATTGAAAATTTTGTTGGGTTTAATAGTCCAGGCTGTCCCAGGAAGACCAACCAGGATGGCAGCCTGATCTGACTAGGATGGGATGAAGTTTATAAGTTGATTAGTTTGGTGGCTCTGAAGGTTTTTAATATTAAGCAGGGTGATCTTGGATTTCAACAAGAATCATCCAGATAGAAGAGCAAGCCCAGAGCTAAATAATCTACATACATAATTTTAATGTTGAGGATTATCATGACATGAAGAACTGTATTAAATAGTCAAAGTATTAAGAATATTGAGAAGCATTGTAATAGATGGAAAAAGTAAGATATTCCAAAAACAAGTCAAATGCACCCCCAGACAACATACTAGAAGAAAACACCAACCTAAGGAGGTTATGTACATGTATGGAAACAAAACACAGAAAACAAATAATATTATACCAATAAAATGAAAAGAAGAAAAGGATACACATACACACACAAACACACAACCAACAACTACAACAAAAAATCATAAGAATCATGAATCATTGACATCTCTCAATATTACTGATCTCATTTCCCCTAATTGGAAAAAAGAAAAAGAAAACACATAATAACAGAATGGATGCAAAAAGGAATCCATTCATCTACTCTGTCCAAGATACAGCTCAAAATCAAAGATAAATATACCATAATGTAAAGGAATAGAACATATTCCAAGCAATTAGACCTATGAAACTAAGTGGTATAGTTACTCCAATCTAAGAAAATAGAATTCAGAGAAAAATTAAGCAAAAGAGATAGTGAAGGATACTGCATACTCATAAAAAACAGCTATGCCTCAATCACAACATTGTAATTGAAAAGTACTATAGATGAAATCACATATTGACATTCACACATTTGATAGTGGGAAACATATACCCTACTGTAGCTAATTAGCAGGTCATTCACACAAAAACTAAACAGGCAACCTCTGAAATTAATAGATATTATAACCTAATCGACCTAATAGATATTTACTGAGTATTTTACCCAAACACAAAATAATATATTTTCTTCTCTGTATATGATATAACTTTCTCTAAAATGACTACATTAAACATATATACAATACAAGTCTCAAAACATATAAGACAATTGAAATAATGGCCTGAACCCTATCAGATAACAACAGATTCAGCTAGATATTAATAACTGGGCACATACAAACTCATGTAAACTGATCAACTCTCTACAGAAAAATTAGTCAGTGCAGAATTAGTGAAAGAAACTTATGATTTTTTTCAAATTCAGTGAAAAATACACCACATACCTAAACTCATAGGACACAAAGGAAACAGTGCTAAGAAAAAAAGTCATAGTACTAACTTCATACACATTTTATAAAGGAAGAGAACTCATACTACCAACATAACATCACAAATGAAAATGCTAAATAAAAGGGAGTAAGCACATCCAAGAGAAGGGAGTAATAATTAAAGTGAGGGCTGAAATCACTAAAAAAATGAACAATGAAATCAGTGCAAAGAATCAGAGAAACAATGAGTTGGTTATTTGAGAAAGGAAAGATATTAGAATCCCAAATCACTAAAAGGAAGAGAGAATATCTAAATTAACAAATTCAGAAACAAAAACTGGGACATAACAACAGTCACCAAGGAACTTCAAAGGATCATTATGTCATGTTTTAAAAACATGTACTTCACAAAATTAGGAAATCTAAAGAAAATAAACAAATTTCAACTCAGATACCATTTGGAAAATCTAATTCAAGATCAGATAAAACAAATTAAATAGACCATTAACCTCTATGAATATAGAAGCAATCATTAAAAGTATCCCAACCAAAAAAGCTGAGGCCAAATGGTTTCAAAATAAAATTCTACCAGTCTTTTAAAGAAAAAATAATAAAATATTCCTCAAATTATTCCACAAATAGAAACAGAAGGAAAATTTCCAACTCATTTAATGAGGCCATACTCGCCCTGATGCTCAGACCACACAAATATTCAATAACAACAAAAAAGAGAGCTTCAATGAATTTCCCTTATGAATATTGATACAAAAATCCTCAATAAATACATGAACCCCAAATCCAAAAAAATACATCAAAAAGATTACTCATTCTGATTAAGTAGGCTTCATTTCAGAGATGCATGGATGCTTCAACATGTAAAATTCTGTAAATGTAATTCACCTTAGAATCCAACTGAAAGAAAAAAAATCACATTATTATATTAGATACCTAAAAACCCTTTGACAATATCCAACACCCCTTCAAGTTAAAATTCTTGAAGATATAAGGGATTAAAATATCCATACCTAAATATAACAAAGGTAATATACTGCAAGCCTATAGCCACTATCAAATTAAATGGCAAGAAACTCAAAGGAATTTTACTAAAATCAAGAACAAGAAAAAGTTGTTTGCTCTCTATATAGTACTTCGAATTTTAGCTAGAGCAATAGGATAACTAAAGAAGTTCAAGGGAATTCAAGCTGGAAGGAAGTATGTTAAAATATTATTATTTCCAGATATGATAGTATATATAAGTGACCTTAAAATTTTTATTACTGAAGTGGAGCTAATAAATATTTTAAGCAAAGTGACCGAATAAAAGATTAACTCAAAAAAGACAATAGCCCTCCTGTATACAAGTAAAAAACAAACCAATAAAGAAATCAAGAAACACTTTCCTTTGAAAAATCCTCAAATAATGGCATATTTTAGAATAGAAAGAACTGTATAAAAAATAGGTCTTTGAAGAAAAAAAATGAAGGGGATGTCATAAGATAGAAAGATCTCCCATTCTCATGGCTCACTAGGAAAAACATAATAAAACTGGTCATTCTACCAAAAGGAATCTATAAGTACAATGGAATACTCATAAAATTCTGTGCTATTTACAGCATGTGCAATGACTGTTCTATCCTTTATAAGAGGGAGAAGAGAGAGAGAGAGAGAAAGAGAGAGAGAGAGAGAGAGAGAGAGAGAGAGAGAGAGAGAAAGAGAGAGAGAGAGGAAGATATTTAAAGCAACTCTGACCAATAAAAGAAAGGCACATAACCCCTCCATTTCTTATAAAATACAGATGACCTTGTTAGAAAAACAAACATGTTGATGGATATAATCTAATTGAAGACAAGGCTAAATCTACACACATAGACACACCTGATTTTTGATAAAGAAGCCAAAATTTGTACTGGAAAAAAAATATAGCAACTTAAAAAAAATGACTCTGGCGATACTTGATTTATGCATGTAGAAGAACACAGAAAGAGCTGAATCATTCTGCACATAACTCTAAGTCTAAGTAGAGCAAAGAATTAAATATAAAATCTGATACATTTGAACTTGATAGAAGAGAAAGTGGTGAAGAATCTTGAAGTCACTGGCATAGAAGATAGCTCCCTGAATGGAACACTAATATCACAGTCACTAAAATCAACAATTAATGAATGGGAAGATATGAAATTGAAAAGTTTCTGTAAGGCAAAGGAAACATCTGTGTGTAAGTGTGTATGTGTTTGTGTGTAGTGGTAGTAGTAGTAGTACTAGTAGTAGTAGTAGCAGCAGCAGCAACAGCAGCAGTAGCAGTGGCATTAATATTTATCAATTAATCCTGTGGTGTGGTTGCTTTCTGCCTCAAAGTTTTAAATTCCCAAAGGAAATACACACACAGAGCCTTTATATTTTAATGTCTTAAGCAGTACAATACTTGAATGAGTCCTTATCCTCTATCTACTATAATCTACCTCCCACTGACAATTCTGAGTTACTACTTCCTAACTGCTATGTTCTATTGTTCCCACTCCTAATCCATTTGTGGCACCCTCTAGGACAGGCTTTCTTAGTCCAAAGCCCAGAGTGCTCTCCTTGTGTCTCCACTCTATGATGTACTTTTTCTCCCCTCTCTCCACACTCTCCTAAATTATCTTCAATCTCTCTCTTCTTCTCCTCCTTGTCTCAAACTCAGGAAATCCTGAAATCCTGCCACTGTCTATCATCCGCCACTACTGGCTGGCATCTTACTTTACCAATCATAACCAACTGGGACCAAGTTCCAGAAGTACATGAAGAAGCTCTCCTGCTAACATTTTTCAGGGAGCATAATTAACATTCATAGTACAAGCAGCTATATTTTATGCTTTTTGTCCAATTAAAAATGCTCTTTTTGTCTCAGATAACACTGTGCATGATTATATCAATTACGTAAATTATAACATATGATATATTTATAACATCTAATGAATTATATTTGACAATTTAGATAAAGTATTTCATCATCTATTCTAACTAAAAGAGTTTATAATTCTGTATCTCAATTATGTTTGATTTTTAACTTGCATTACCATTAGGAAGCCATGCCTTCAAATCTAGAACATCTTCCTTAATGTTAAGCAACTTAAGTTTGAATGTGAGACTATAACTACTCTTTAACCACTTCAGAGATCTGAGAAAGATATAAATATTTACCGAATATTTAGGAAGTACAAAGACAAAACTTTCAAAACATAAGCAAGCTGTAAGGACAGTTGAATGCCTGGATAGTCCTTGATATTTTTAATGATTCTGGAGCATTTGTCTTCATCCTTCTTTCCAAGAATCATCTGACAGACCGAAAGTACATCAGGAATTATGAAGGACTAGCTTACTCTATCTTGGCAGAACTTGACAGTTGGCTATCCTATGTCAATTTATCCTTTCTCCACAGTATTTTAGTCTGTAAATCAAATTAGGGCATTGCGTACTCAGTGACTAGGTTGGACAATTGAAGCAACTCCAATTGGAGGTAATAACACTTAATATCTTCTTTGAAGTGGGATGGGAAATAGTAGACATGTCTCTTGGAAAAATAGTATATTAAAAATTTAATGAATTGGAATCAGGTGGGACCAGCAGGGAGGCATAGGACTCAGGAATTGCAGGGGAGTCACAGGACTGCAGGGACAGGATCCTCTCAGCTTCCAAGTGACAGAGCTGGATCAGCTACCATCTCTGCCCCCTCCCTGCTAGGGGAGTGCTTCCCTCCAGGGCAGGCTTCAGCCCAAGGACTCAGGTGAGATCCGCCATTTTCTCTCTGGTGACTTTCTAAGGCAGGACCAGCTGGGAGGCACAGGCCTCAGGAGTCGAAGGGGAGTTGCAGGGCGGCAAGTACAGGTCAAGCTCTAGTGAGTGACACCAAGAACTTCTAACACCAGAGACCAAGAGATGGCAAAAGGCAAATGTAAGAATCCTACCAACAGAAACCAAGACTGCTTGGCTTCACCAGAACCTAGTACTCCCACCTCAGCAAGCCCTGGATATCCCAAAGCACCAGAAAAGCAAGATTTGGATCTAAAAACATATCTCACAATGCTGATAGAGGAACTTAAGAAGGACATGAATAACTCCTTTAAAGAAATACAGGAGAAAACAGATAAAGAGGTACAGGCCCTAAAAAGGAAACAAAAAAATCCCACAAAGAATTACAGGAGATCACAAGTAAACAAATAGAAGACTTTAAAGAGCAAACCCAAAAATCCCTTAAGGAATTGCAGGAAAACACAAACAAACAGGTGAAGGAACTGAGTAAAACCATTCAGGACCTAAAAATGGAAGTAGAAACAATAAAGAAATCACAAAAGGAGACAATTCTGGAATTAGAAATCTTAAGAAAGAAGTCAGGAAACACAGATGCAAGGATCACCAACAGAATACAAGAGATAGAAGAGAGAATCTCAGGGGCAGAAGATAACATGGACAACATTGACAGAACAGTCAAAGAAAATGCAAAATGCAAAAAGACCATAATCCAAAACATCCAGGAAATCCAGGACAAAATGAGAAGACCAAACCTAAGGATAATAGGTATAGAAGAGAGTGAAGACTTCCAACTTAAAGGGCCAGTGAATATCTTCTACAAAATTATAGAAGAAAACTTCCCTAACCTAAAGAAAGAAATGCCCATGAACATACATGAAACATATAGAACTCCAAATAGACTGGACCAGAAAAGAAATTCCTCCCACCACATAATAGTCAAAACACTAAATGCACAAAACAAAGAAAGAATACTAAAAGCAGTAAGGGAAAAAGGTCAAGAAATATATAAAGGCAGGCCTGTAAGATTTACACCAGACTTCTCACTAGAGACTATGAAAGCTACAAGAGCCTGGGCAGATGTCATACAGACCCTAAGAGAACACAAATGCCAGCCTAGACTACTATACCCAGCAAAACTCTCAATCACCATAGATGGATAAACCAAAGTATTCCATGACAAAACCAAATTCACACAATATGTTTCCACAAATCCAGCCCTTCCAAGGGTACTAAATAGAAAACTCCAACACAAGGAGGGGAACTACATCC
>JADRCD010207008.1:0-26232 GCA_019843815.1 Montemys delectorum
GGCCTGCCTTTGTATGTTACTTGACCTTTTTCCCTTACTGCTTTTAGTATTCTTTCTTTGTTTTGTGCATTTGGTGTTTTGACTACTATGTGGTGGGAGGAATTTCTTTTCTGGTCTAGTCTTTTTGGAGTTCTATAGGCTTCCTGTATGTTCATGGGCATCTCTTTCTTGAGGTTAGGGAAGTTTTCTTCTATAATTTTGTTGAAGATATTTACTGGCCCTTTAAGTTGGAGGTTTTCACTCTCTTCTGTACTTATTATCCTTAGGTTTGGTCTTCTCATTGTGTCCTGGATGTTTTGGGTTAGGGTCTTTTTGCATTTTGCATTTTTTAACTGTTCTGTCAATGTTGTCTATGTTATCTTCTGCCCCTGAGATTCTCTCTTCTATCTCTTGTATTCTGTTGGTGGTGCTTGCATCTATGTTTCCTGACTTCTTTCCTAAGATTTCTAACTCCAGAGTTGTCTCTTTTTGTGATTTCTTTATTGTTTCTACTTCCATTTTTAGGTCCTGGATGGTTTTACTCAATTCCTTCACCTGTTTGTTTGTGTTTTCCAGCAATTCCTTAAGGGATTTTTGAGTTTGCTCTTTAAGTACTTCTACTTGTTTACTTGTGATCTCCTGTAATTCTTTATGGCATTTTTTTGTTTCCTCTTTAAGGGCTTGTACTCTTTACCTGTGTTCTCCTGTATTTCTTTAAGGGAGTTATTCATGTCCTTCTTAAGTTCCTCTATCAGCATTGTGAGATATGATTTTAGATCCAAATCTTGCTTTTCTGGTGTTTTGGGATATTCAGGACTAGCTGCAGTGGGAGTACTAGGTTCTGATGAAGCCAAGCAGTCTTGGTTTCTGTTGGTAGGATTCTTGCCTTTGCCTTTCGCCATCTCTTGATCTCTGATGTTAGATGTTCTTGGTGTCTCTGACTAGAGCTTGTCCTTTCCCTGCTGCCCTGCTACTCCCCCTGCGACTTGTGGGGCCTGTGCCTCCCTGCTGGTCATGACTTAGAAAGTCACTGGAGAGAAAAAGGCCAAAGCACCTGTTTTTTAATCCAGTTGTTCTTAAATGGATTACTTACCGTGTTTTTAATTAAGTCCACCACTAAATTCAAGGCAGGATTGTGAAAGTAGATGTGCTTGTTCTTCCAGACAGCATTGTCACCAACCAAAGAACTCACTGTATAGCCAAAGAAGTACAGCAGGAACCACAAAGGTTTTTTTTTTTTTTTTTTTTTTTTTTGGTTTTTCGAGACAGGGTTTCTCTGTTTAGGCCTGGCTGTCCTGGAACTCACTCTGTAGACCAGGCTGGCCTCGAACTCAGAAATCCACCTGACTCTGCCTCCCAAGTGTTGGGATTAAAGGCATGCGCCACCATTCCTCGACCAAAGGTTACTCTTTTTTAACTAGCTGACAGGTTTATGTTCAGCTACTATTTTATAGTAATCAGTTCCACCTGCTTAGGGGATGGTGCTGCTCATGGTGTAAGTTAGGATTCCTCAGAGAAACAGAACTGATAGAATGAATGTAGACATTAACAGGATTTACTAGAGTGGCTTACTGGTTATGGTTTTACTGTTCCAACAATGGCTGTCTCCTGATAGAAAGACCAAGAATCCAGTAGGTGGTCAGTCCATGAGGTTGAATGTCTTAGTTTGTCTTCACTATACATCCAAATCTTGAAGAAGTAGATTCCAATCTCGTGAGGGAATGAACTTCTTAGGAAGAGGGCAAGGAGGCAAAGGAAAGGATTGTCCTTCTTCTACATCTTTTATATCAAAATGTTGTTTTTTTTTAGCAAAAAGTGATGCTGAAATAATAAAGCCAAGACTGAAACAAAGTTCTTGAAACACAGATTATTTACACTGGAAGAGCACACAGTTTTATTTTGGGGGGGTGTTAATTAAAATTAAATTCATATTGACCCATTGTTCAAACTAGTCTTTTGCTTTTTAATGAATTAGAATATAATAGAAATCCATAATCAAGAGAAAAAGTCTGCTGTCATGAGTTCCATCCCTAGAACTCATGTGAAATGGAAGGTGAGAACAGAGTCCATGACGTTTTCAACTAACTTGGACACACACACACACACACACACACACACACACACACACAGGTCCCACATGATAACAATTTAAAAATAACTTAAATATTAATTAATGAAAATAAAACAATAGAGAAAATACAAGTGGGTGCATTTTTGTACTGACAGTACATTATTCTCTTGACTTCTTTAATGTGTGTTTCATTTTGTTCATGGTGAATGTGTGCATACTCCTGAATAATTCATTTGGCTTATCACATCAATAGGCTTCAGAATGGAGGAAAGATATGTTTTCTTAAGAAACATCTGCAAATAGATCCATAAACATAAATTACATGATGAATATGTCAAGAAAAGAATTAGTGGAAGAGGATAATGTGATGGGGATGCATCCCAGCACCTTGTATGCTGCCTCTTATACTCCAAACTCCTCAAATAGAATATTTTGATTTGTTTAGTGTTGGCAAGTACAGCTTCCTCTGTTCAATAAAAAAGAAAAGAAGATTTATGCTGAATGTCAAATATCTAAGGATGAACAATTTTTGATGAGTTGAGTAGAAAGGAATGGGAAGCATAAGGATTGAATTTCCTTAAAATAAAATCTGTGTTTAAAAATAAAGGACTTGAAGTCCACTGTGAACCATGTTTTATGTTTTTCCAAACCTGAAGAGTTTGAAAACTTACATGATAAATTTAACTGACAAGAAGGTGTTTTCATATCTGTACTCTTAATGTTTAATAAAAACAAAGAGTGCTACACTCCATATCTCTGATTTGCCTAGTTTCTAATATCTGTACTCTTAATGTTTAATAAAAACAAAGAATGCTACACTCCATATCTCTGATTTGCCTAGTTTCTAACATTTCTGAATTATTTTATCATAGAAAATGAGGATATTTTTAAAGGATGAGAATAGAGAATCCATTTTGATTCAAGGTATACAATACTGTCTTTGTCCAGGATGAACTACTTAGAAAGGTACCTAATTGCCAGGGAAGGTGGTCTTCAGTCTGAACCCTCACAGACCTCTGCTCTTTGTTTAACTGGAAGTATTTTTCCAGGAATTGCTTGAAAGTAAATGTGTGAGAATCTTCAAAACTTGACAGATAGATAATGGTTTATCAGATATTATAGTTAACATTTTGTTAAAATATTAAGCCATGTCTTGCAGAATATGCATAATAAATGAAAGAATCATGAGTTCTGACAAGCATTTAATACTTTAACCTTATAGCATGTTTTCCAAAATTATTTCATAATACTATTGTGATACTCAATGAGCACATCTGCTATCCTCCGATGTTTTCGAGTATATGTTCAACACTAGACTTTGCTTAGCCTAAATTCACTGCAGTCAATTCATACCACTTACAAATCTCTATTCTAGCTCCTTAGGGCTTTCAATAAGAAAGGCTGAATTTCATTCACAACTGATAAAATTTTATAAAGAGCACACGTCCAAATCCCCATTTCTTTGATGTTATGAACAGAGGAAGGTTATAAAGATGTATGAGAAGCCATCAAAATATTTACTGAACTATTTTCTCAAACTTTATTATTTTTACAGGCCAGAAGGTAACCGTATAATAGTTTTAAAGTTCTTGTAGCAGTGAAACTTTTGATTAATTTTTGACCTTTTTTTTTTCAGGTGGTTACCACATGTTTGGCTACAATATGTAGATATTATTTGACTTTTCTTCTGTGGTGTTTGAATAGTTTACTGGGAAGCATATATCTTTTCAGAATGTGCATGTTCATTGAGGTCCAGAAATCTATCTAGAAAGATGTAAGATGTGATATGGAATAAGAGGAAACAATTCATTCAAAAAGGCAAACTTCTTGAGGAAGCAAAAAATAAGGTATTTATTTTAAAAATCACAATCAGACAATTATGGGGTATTTCAAGGTGATTAACATTTATTCACTAAATAATATAGTGTGGTTATTCTAAAACTAGGACTATTTTCATATGCCCAAAGGAAAGGTTAAATTAAGAAAACTATTTTTGATATGTCATATTATATAATACAGAGTAAAATTTTAATAATTACCCTGAGAAAATCTTTTACTGTAGACTCATTATAGACAAAGTATTCATCCATCTTTAGACATAGTTTTATTGGATTTTGTTTTTCAATTTGACTGTCTATGGTGCTTCTCAATAATAATTAATTTTTTATTATATATTTTCTTCATTTTCATGTCAAATGGTATCTCCTGTCCCAGTTTCTCCTCTGAAAAAAAGAAAGAAAAAAAAACCCTCTTCTCTTCCCCTTCCCCTTGCTCACCAACCCCCCTTCCCCCACTTCTTGGCCTTGGCATTCCCCTACACTGGGGCATAGAGCCTTCACAGATCCAAGGGCCTCTCTTCCCATTGATGATCAACTAGGCCATCCTCTGCTACATATGCTGCTGGAGCCATTTTTGCATATATTGGCAATATTTTCTCAGATTTGTACATTATGCTGAGTAAAACACCATGTAAAAACTATATGCAATTAGTTTAGTTCTTGGTGATGACAATAAATTTATTGTTTTAGTAAATTTGATGTTTAGTGTAAGTTGTACTAAAATAAACATTTTATAAATAATTACTTATAATTAATTTTGTTAAATTAAATTGAAACTATACAAGCTTATTAAACCTCAACCTTAGCCGGGCTGTGGTGGCACACGCCTTTAATCCTAGCACTTGGGAGGCAGAGGCAGGTGGATATCTGAGTTCGAGGCCAGCCTGGTCTACAGAGTGAGTTCCAGGACAGCCAAGTCTACACAGAGAAATCCTGTCTCGAAAAAACAAAAAACAAAAAACAAAAAAATCAAAACAAACAAACAAACAAACAAAAAACAAAACAAAAAAAAAACTCAATCTTTTAGCCTCCATCTCTGATTCATGCTACAACATACATATTAATATTAAAAAAATATCTTTTATACTTCTGAATTTTCTTTATTTTGATCCTAAAAAGAATAAATACTTACCAGAACAGTGTTCTTTACCTCTTCCTCATTTCATTGTTTCATAAATATATATTTATTTATTTACATAGCTTAAAATTATACCAAAATTCTCACTCAGTTCTGTTTACCCTGCTTAATCTTCCTGGAAATGTGCATTTTTAAATAAACTTTTATTTATATTCTTTCTGGATACTCAAATGTCACTAGAGTCGGTGAGTGAAATTCAACTTGAATTGTTCCTTTTTACTCCTGACACTTTCTTGAACACTTGCTTAACATGATAATAAACAAGAGTACTCCAATGTGCAAACCTGTTAACTGTGCTAATCCAATGGTTGGGGAAAGAAGAATATTGAGAGTAAAAGATACTAACAATTAAATTATTTATTGTGGCACATATTGGTAATCCCAATACACCAATACTATGAAAAAATAAAGGGAGAAATGTGAAGTTAGAGATGTACCTGAGGTCCATAGAAAGAAAAGTCATACTTAAAATTGGCCAATTATGGGGCCACAGTCACCCTGAAACCCAAGCCACATAAAGATTCAACAAAGAAGAGAATTACAGACCATTTCCCTCATAAACCTTAATGGAAAAATCCTCAATAAAATACTCCTACACTGAAACCAGAAACACATAAAAAGATCATCCACTAGAATCAAGTAGGCTTAATATCTGAAGTGCAGGGATGGTCTGGCATCCACAATCCATCAATATAATTTACCATATAAACAAACTGAAAGTATAAAAAATAAAAATTATCACATCTGATAGAAGGAAAAGTGGGGAATAGCATTTAATGCATTAATACAGGAGACAACTTACTGAACAGAACACCAATGGCTCAGACACTAAGATAAACAATTAATAAATGGGTCTTCATGAAACCTAAAATCTTCAGTACGGCAAAGAACACCATCAATAGGAAAGAATAGCATCTTACGAATAGAAATAGACCTTATCAGCTCTACAATAGAGGTCTGATATCCAAAATATATAAAGAACTCAAAAAACTATACGTCAACAAACCAAATAACCTAATTAAAAATGGTGTTCAGAAATAAAGAGATAATTCTGGACAGAAGAATCTTTAAAGGCTAAAATGCACTTAAACAAATGTTCAACCTCCTTAGTCATCAGGGAAATGTAACACAAAATGATTTTGAGATTCCATCTTATACCCTTCAGAATGGCTAACATCTAAAACTCAAGCGACAGCACATGCTGGACAGGATGTGAAGCAAAGGGAACACTCCTCCTTTGCTGGTTGGAATGCAAATGTGTACAACCACATGGTCAATTTGGCAGTTTCTGAGATAACTCAGAACTATTCCTGATACTTTTACCTCAAGACCTAGTTATACCACTCCTGGCCATGTATCCCAAAGATGCCCAACACTCTACAAGGACATTTGTTAACTATGCCCATAATAGCTTTATTCATAATTACAAAGAAACTGGAACAACTGAGGTATCTTCAACTGAAGAACATATAAAGAAAATGTAGTATATTTATACAGTGGGATATCCCTCAACTATTAAAACAAGAAAATCATTGAATTGGCAGGCAAATTGATGGAACTAAAAAAATATCATCTTGAGTGAGGTAACCCAGAACCAGAAAGACAAGCATGGTATGTTATCACCTGTAAGTGGATAGGTATTACCTATGAAGTACAGGATAATGATGCTTCAATCCATAGACCCAAATAAGCTAAGTAAAAAGGAGGTCTCAAGGTGGGGATATTTCAGTCTCATTGAGACGGGGAAACAGAGTAAAAATGTGGGGTGAATGAAAAGAGGAAATTTGGAATGGGAGGATGTGAGGAAGGAAGCAGCTGGGATTGAGAGGGGATCAGAAAATGAGATATATGGGCAAAGAGCACTTGAATTGGTTGTAGGCATATCTAGGATGAGCTAGCAACCTATGACAATGGAAACTCACAGGAATCTATAATGGTGACACTAGACAAGAATCCTAGCAATAGGGGATATAGATCTTGAAGCGGCCATTTTCTGAAATGATATTCCAGCAGAGGACTGGGAAACCAACCCAGCCACAAAACCATAGACCCACAATTTGTCTTGTCCACAAGACATACAGGGATAAAAAATTGAGCAGAGACTGAAGGAAAGGACAACAAACGTTGGCCTATCTTAAGACTCATGCAATGAGGGAGAGCCCACTGCTGACACAATTAATAATACTCTCCTCTACACTCAGAGAGAAACCTAATATAATGTCATCTGAGAGACTGCACTGATAGAAACAGATTTAGAAACCTACAACCCAAATCATTAAGTTGATTTGGGGAATTCTATGGAAGAGGGGGAGGAACAAATGAAGGAACAAAGACAACACAAGGAAACATACAGAATCAACTAACCTGAGACCATAGGTGCCTACAGAGACTGAATCACAAAAAGAGAGCACACGTGGGATGAACCTAGGCCTTCTGCACATTTGTAGCATTTGTGCAGATTGGTCTTCATGAGAAACTCTTAACAGGAACATATCTGACTCTGTTGGCTGCCTTCGGATCCCTTTCCCCTAACTGAGCTGCCTTGTCTAGCCACAATAGAAGGTGTGCCTACTTCTACTAAAATTTGATATTCCATGGGAGTCCTTTACTTTTCTGAAGAGAAAAGGAGGAGAGTATGTGGGAAATTTGGGGGGATTGGGAGGAGAGGAGGGAGGGGAAGCTGAGACGGGGATGTAAAGTAAATAAGTTATTGAATAAGAGAGAAATAATTGTCAACTACAGCCTGCCTTGCCACTGTAACAGATCACATGTTCTACCTAAAGCGAAGATTACAGAATGGAATAACGTAACACCTAAGAACTATAAGGAAAGGTGATTTTGGCTTGAATAACAGCCCTGAGTATAGAGAGAATATTTAACATAGGGAATAGCTGATGTAGAGAGCAAACAGTGTGAAATTTTGTATTTTTTTATTTTTGATTTTGTATATAGTATATGAGGCAAAGGAGGTTTAAAAGTTTCACAAGGGCTACTAGATGAATGACGCCTCTAACAATAAAATGAGTATTAATTGTACAACATTGTATTTTTTTAAAAAATTAGAAATGGTATTTTAGAAAGTTTTAATTTGAAATGGTTATATGCAAATAGTAAACACAGACATAGTGCTCAGAGTCTCAAAGAAATATGGAGTGACAGATTTATAAACTTCAGAAACAAATATGTGTATATATATATATGCATATGTGTGTATATGCATATATGTTATGTATGCATACATATATATGCTTTAAATTGTATAACTAGGTAATAAACATATGGAAAGAATATGTTTGGGAAGGATTGTCCAAATGTAATACCAAGGTAGTATTACTTTTGTTTTCTGAATGCCAAGTACCACAAAGTTCAATTATCAATATAAATTTTAAGCAAATATGTTTTAAAGCTCTAATACTTAAATATATTCTAGTGAAAGTGATTATCACTAAGGAAAAGCGGGATTTCTTGTAGGGTATTTACAAAATAATCACAAGGGACCGACAACAGACACTGCACAGCATTAAGGAAGCCAGAGGGTGATGGAGTAATGTCGTAGGATGCCGACAAAATTTAGTACATGAAAATGAGACATTGAAAGGTTTCTTCCTTTTGGGAGCAAAAATTCTTGTTATTTAATGATTTGGGTTTTTTGTTGTTTCATTTTGTTTTATACAAGTCCGAAATAAACATATAAAAAGATATTAAGGAAAATCCAATAAAACAATAAAAATATAAAAATGAATGTGGTAAAAGTAATAGGAATATATATAATCATAATACTTACATAGAGATTTTATCCTAGTTCTTTGTTAAAAAATTACATTGTTCTCTATATTAACCCATACCAAAATAAAATTTAAGAAAATATTGTTAAATGAGATCACTAGCATAAAATATATAGTAATAAATCTAATAAAATATGTAGAATATATTACAAATATATACATATGTGTGTGTGTGTGTGTGTGTATGTGTGTGTGTGTGTTATATTAGGAGACATAATAGTGTTACAATTCACGTTTTCTCCAATGTGAAACAGGTTTATTACAATAAACTCAATGTTCTAGCAGGTCTTGAGTTTCAGAGTAAATATCCACAACATAATTTGTGTACATTTATAAACTCATCCTATGTCACATAAAGAAATGCAAAGGACCCACAAGAGTTAAAACATCTTAGTGTCTGAAAATCCTACAAATATAATGATGAATTTTATATGCTGGTGGCTATAATTAAGACAGTGTGACAATGATTCCCAAATGCATAAAGTCAGATGTAGCTCAAATAAAACCTAAAATAGGAAGTAATTTAATTTATAGAAATTGCATAAGTTAATATAGTTTTCATCAAATTAAACCAGGAGAAAAACAGAGGGCCAATCACAGATTATTGGAAGCTTCCTTAAAACATGAAATCAGAAAAATTATAGAGGTTCATGATGTGTAAAATTTGCTTTTAATAATTGCTCTTTACCATGCAAACCATCTATCTTTATTTGATTTATAGTGTAATTAATGGCTGGAAGCTGTCAACATATATTACATCACTATATCCTATGGAACAGAAACCTGGAAACAGCCTTTTAGGACACCTTTTGCTCATGTTTCTGTCACGATTCATGTTAGGCCTTATTTTGGACAGCCATCCCCCAAGTCCTGATTGTGGAAGAAGGGATGAGGAAGCTAACAATTTTGACTATTGCCAGACTTCAAAAATTTCTTCAAAGATCCTCCATACCAATGCTGGAGTTCCTCGAAAATGGTATTTTTAAGCTTTATAATCACGTGCTTCAGTAGAGGCAACTAAAATGCTTTTTGTAGAACTGAATGACACAATAACTAAGGACTGCTAAAGACTGAAATCAAATTTTTCACATTCTAGTCTCAGAAAAAAAGATCATGTGATTGATACATCCTTTTTTGGGGAGAAGAGTCCTCCAGTCTATGAGGAAATGGCATTGCAAAATGGTAAAATCCAGTGAATACAGTCCTTTGAGGACCAGTTGTGAAATTCCACATTCTACCCAAATACTATAAGCATCCACTCAAAAGTACAAGCAAAGTCACACCAATAAGGTAGGTTCATTTTATATATATAATCTCCTAACTAAATATACATCAGCAAGATAACAACAAGTAAGTTTTGGTACAAATGTAAAACAAAAATCGGCAAAAATAATGTAAATAAATAAGCTAATATAGCGAGATGGATAAGTCTTTAAGACAATATTTAGAATGAAAGGGCAACTATTATAAAATATTAACATATACACTCTACTAACAACAAGTAATTTTAAAAGTAATTAGCAAATTTGCAGCAATTTTTAGAAAATCAACTAACATAAGTGTTGAAAATGAGAACACAGTGAGTAACTGGTAGTATCCCACATCCCACAAACATCAGTATTAAAGTACCTGTGTTTGTGTGTGTGTGTGTGTGTGTGTGTGTGTGTGTGTTTGTGTGTGTATGTGTGTATATGTTTATGTATGGAAAATGTGAATATATGTGAGAGAAGGAATACCATGTAAATTAAGCAATATTTATCTGTCTTACTAGGAATATATCTTAACTATTTAACAATATATACATCATTATATATTCTTGTACATATTGTAATTGTGAATATCCTTATTTCTGTGTGTGGGTATGCACATGTGAGTGCAGGGCTCAGGGAATTTGAGAAGTGAGTGTGAGATTCACTGTAACTGTGGTTATCAGAGATTGTCAGTCACCAGGGAGCATGGTAGAAACTGAACTCCGGTCCTGCCCAAGAGTGATTTGTACATCCTTCTGACTGAGGAGCCAATTCTTCAGCACCTGAGTATATCATAATGACTAAAAATGTAAAATATTAGTATCTCAAGAGTTATAAATATAGCTTAAAAGTCCTAGAGTTTTGAGGAAACTTCTACAGGAAGATCTTGGATTTGAACACACTTGGTAAATTGTTAGGTTCAAAAACAATCAAGGGAAGAAATAACCAAAAGTAAAGATGTCTCTGCAGGTTGAAAACTCACGCCAAAAGCACAAACTCTCTCACAGAAATCCTACAAATGCATACAAGTTTACCAAAATAAGTTTTCAAATAGAAACAAGTGCTTGAGGAATTTTTTCCCCCTCAGATATTTTCTCACACAGCAGAAGGTGGCAAACTCAGAAGTTATTAGAAAAAACAATGAAGACTAACTTAGATTTTTATCCTATGTGTGATAGTTGAAAAAATCTTTTTACTTACAAAAAAATAAAAAGTTTCTCTCACCAACTCTTATCCCTTGAGTATTTTTTTTCATGTAGTAGGATGTAGTTGGCTTACTCAAATCTTTTGCTCAAATGCATATCTGATTCTACCTCAAAATAGAATTGAAAGAATTGATGAGATGTGAAGATGCATGTTATAATTCAGGTATTGAAAATGATCGTTCTTTTAATAAGTTCTATCACACTGCTTTATTATGATTGTGTCCATGTGACTTCCCATGATGAATAAAAGATTTTTTTATTAATCATGATTTGGTTTGATTTTAATTTACTTCTAACATATTTCTAGCTAATTTTATTAGGCATGGTCCCAGTGGTTACCTTTCCAAATCATCCAATACCATTCTTGACCTACTGAGAGCAATGTGGTTCCAGGATATTCTTCTGTCTCTTATTTTGGAGTCTAAACTCGTTATATATTTATAAGTATGCTCTAATCTTTCTGTGATATCCCCTCTTTCTATGATTCTATGACAGTATCAGAGAACGGAGGTATTCTGAGGGTGTGTGAAACATGTTTGTGTAGCCTTGGGTTACTGTAGAAATACAAGTATTCACTGTGATGTGCCTTCATCCTTTGTCACTGGTCATTAGTCTGTTTTCTAAGTCATGGATGATTGTGCCTTTTTTTTTTAAACCATGGCCTTCTATTTTACCAGAGGTCATGGAGAAGTGAGCATTGAGGAATGAAAAAGTCCCCTGTCATTTATCATTTCTGCTCTTCTCATTTTTGAATTAGACAATGGGGTATGCTTCTGTATGAATGACATTCTAGAACTCAATAGGATTGCTGTCACTGTGTCTCACAAAGTCTGATTTTCTGTTTTCGAGTAGAGCATATACCTGCTCTCACCACAGCTGCTTAAGTGTCACCTGCCTCCAGGGAAGCTCTTGTGCCAAACATTTGGTCTCACACTAGCTATAGCTCAGCTGTCTTCTGCTGATAGAAAAAACGTTATAGAATCTCCATGCTATAATAATAAAACAGCGTTGAAGATTTTTTAAATCTTGTCAAACACTCTTGAGGTTTTTGACAAAATAATTTAACACACACACACACACACACATACACATTTTCTTTTCTTAGCATTCTTCAAAAGTGCTACACTAGCACGTAAGTGGTTCAGTAAATGACTTCACTATAAAGCCTGCATGCTGCCTAGGTCTTTAGATTAGATTTAGGTCATTCTCTTAAGTTTATGTTGCTGAAATAGAAACTATTAGCATTCAAAGGCATATTTGTAAAAGTAGAGGTTTTTTCTCACTTCCCCAAGCTGCCAGGATAATGACTCTGAGAGCCAGATTATATTTACTAATAACTCAGTAGTAAGCTTTGGCTGTTTCTTGCCTAGTTCATAAATTAATAATCCTATTATTCTATTCTAAATTCTGTCACGTGAATTTATCCCATGTCTCTGTCCTCCTTGTTTCAGGATGAATTCTCTCATGCCCCTCGCTGTGTCTCAGAATCGTTGCTTCTTACTGGAACTCCCACCTTTTATTTTCTTCCTCTGCTACAGGCCAGTCAGCTTCATTTGACATGTGAAACTTCCAAAGAGATCTAAGCGATCCGTTCTACACATATTAATTCCCCTATTCTGTGTAAGCCAGACTATAAACTTGGCAACAGCATTTAGTAAAAATCTAGTGTATTATCCAGGCATGCAGGTGCATTCCTATAATTTCTGCACTTTGGAGATTGAGGTGGGAGGCTCACCATGAGGCAAAAACCAGTCTGGGACACTTAGCTAGATGCTCACTGTCATAAACAGACAGACAAATAAGCGAGTCGACACAAAGATGGACTTGCCAGATCTTCTAGGAAATACTTGTAACCTCACTGCACTTTCAGTATCTGCTTCAACAAGCATCTCTGTGCAGAGGGACTCCTTATGCCCACTGATGTACATAAGAGTTTTATTACTGCCTCTGCTCGAAAACACCTCTCATTCATGATAGCCATTAATCCCACCCCCTCCAAAATTCTTCAAAACCTAATCTCAGCCCCAACCTCTGCATCCAGAGAACTCAACCACAAGCATTTAGTTTGAAATTCAAACTGAGTATTGTTTGTTTGTTTGTTTATTTATTTATTTATTTATATCGCCAAAGCTGCATCCTCCTCTGATCCCCTTTTCCTTTGCCCCTGAGAAGGCACCCCTCCCCCATCCCTGCATCAAATATCTGCAGGATTAGGCTCATCTTCTCCCAGTGATGCCACACAAGGCAGCCCTCTGCTACAAATGGGTCATATGTATGCTCTTTGGTTGGTGGTTCATTCTCTGGGAACTCCCGGGCATCCAGTTTAATTGACACTCTTGGTCATACTGTGGTGTTGTCATCTCCTTGAGGGCCTTCAATCTTTCCCCTAACTCTTCCACAGGAGTTCCAGACTCCCATTCAGTGTCTGTGGGTATCTGTGTCAGTCTCAGTCAGCTGCTGGATGGCCATTCTCAGAGGGCTGCTATGCTAGGCTCTGGTCTGTAAACAATTAGTACTGAGGGATTGGTGCCTGCTTGTTGTGTTGGTCTCAAAAAAGACCAGTTACTGTTTGGCCTCTCCTTCAGTCTCTGCTCCATTTTTGTCTGTGCATTTCTTTTAGACAGGAAAAACTGAAGGTCAAAAAATATGTAGATGTCTTGGTGTCCTCATTTCTCCACTGGGGATCCTGTCTGGCTAATGGGAGCTGGTCTCTTTCGGGTCCATCCCCACTGTTTGACATTCCTGTTAGGATACCTGCACTGACTCCTGGGAAGCCTCCTTCATTCTGGGTTTCTAGGACTTCCTAAAGAATCATCCCAACCCTCAACCCCAGCAGTTGCGTATTTCATTCATTTTTCTTGCCCTCTGTGACTCTCTCCTGACTCTCCCCTTGCCTGTTCCTGTCCACCTGTTTCCCCTCTCCTTCTGCTCTCACATCTACGTCCCTCCTCCCTCTGCTTCTCATGCCTATTTTGATCCCCGTGTAAGTGGAATTCAAGCACTTTGACCTTCCTTCTTAGTTAACTCCTTAGAGTCCTTTTGGTCGGGGTTACGTTACTCAGGGTGATATCACTGTGTACAGGATAGGGCCTGGTTAGAGAAAGCATATTATGTAGTTAACATGATAGCTCATTGTGGCTAACATGGGATGCAGAAGAATGGATCTGGTGTGGATGGTAGATATAAGCAATGGAAATGGGTGTGCATTACCTTATGTTCCTAAGAATACTGCCCCCATTTTTTCTCTATGCTACACTGTGTGTGTGCGTGTGTCTGTGTGTGTGTGTGTGTGTGTGTGTGTGTGGTGTGTGTATGTGTGTGAAAAGAAAAATACGGAAAAGAAAAGAAAAACGGGAAGAAAAGAAAAATTTGGAAGTACAAACTTGGCCAAATCTGTAGTTTTTATTCATTTCATTTTTAGATTTGTCATTATTCACTAGCAACAGCAATTCAATAGCAAGTTCACACCTTGGGTGGTCCCTGTACCTTATGTTATCCAAGGGTTTTACTGAATCTAACTTATTTTCCCATTTGTTATTCGGTAGGGAAAATATATGTCCCAAAACTGCAAGTAGTAAAATTGAAGCTCATTAAGTTACTTTAGGATGAGAAAGTAACTAATGCTCTGTGCACTTCATAGTCATTAGAATAATTCCCTTATGTGTCCATTGCTTGGCCAATGAGAATGACTTTTACACTAAAGCTTGTCCCCTCACTTCACGTACTCTGTCCAGCTCCAGCACCCCTCCAATCTCAGCAAGATGTTCCTTTGCTGATGAAATTTTCTTTAAATTTACGAAAGAAAAATATTCTATTGTGTTCTTTCATTGCTACAAGTACCAATTTCTAATTATCTATTATGAAAATTACACATATAGATTAAGAGTTGGTGGAATCATCCCCAAGTATCATCTGTTTCCTTTCAAGCCATTCATCAGTAATGTTTTCCAATACTCACATAGTGATGATTAGATTCTACCATAGAGCTCATGAAAGGACCCGTTTAATTTCAGTCATCTCTCATTGTGGTGACATTCTGTGATGATAGTAGTATTATTAGCATTTTTTTAGATTTATAAATTTATTCTTTAATATATTTTTACAGTCCAGACTTTATCCCCCTCCCAGTCTACCCTCTGACAGTTCCACATCCCACACATCCTCCCCCAGCACCCTGTCTCTAAGAGGATGTCCCTACCCCCTTATCCCACCAGACCTCCCCAGTCCCTGGGAACCCCAAGTCTCTCAAGGATTATGTACATATTCTCTGAGTCCAGACCCAGCAATCCTTTGCTGTGTATGTGTTGGGGGCCTCATATCAATTGGTGTATGCTGTCTGGTTGATGGTGCAGTGTCTGAGACATCCAGGTTAGATGAGACTGCTGGTCTTCTTATAGGGTCTCCCTCCTCTTAAGCTTCTCCCAGCTTTTCCCTATTTCAAACACAAGGATCACCAGCTTCTGTCCATTGGTTTGATGTAAATATCTGCATCTGACTCCTTCAGCTGCGTGTTGGGTGCTTCAGAGGGCCTTCATGATAGGTCCCTGTTTGTAAGCATGCCATAGCATCAGTGATAGTGTCAGGCTTTGGGGCCTCCCCCTGAGCTGGATCCCAATTTGGGCTGGTCACTGGACCTCCTTTCCCTCAGTCCCTTTTCCATTTTTGCCCCTGCATTTCTTTCAGACAGGAACAATTCTGGGTCAGAGTTTTTGACTGTGGGATGGCAACCCATCCCTCCACTCGATGCTGTCTTTCTACTGGAGGTGGAGTCTACAAGTTCCCTCCCCCCACTGTAGGGAATTTCATCTAAGGTCTCTCCCTCTAAGTCGGTGCATTTCTCACTTCTCAAGTCCCTGATACATTCTAGAGGGACTTATTATTTTCAAATAGTCTATAGCAAGTGCTAATTAGTACATCAACTATAAATTATCCACTATTATTGTGGATCTGTGACTTAGAATATTCAGTTTGGGATACATGATACCCATGTAGTAGTAATCCCTTTCTATTCGAATGAATTAAAATTCCTTCTTAGCCAATAATGAAGAAAAAAATGGTCCGTGACTGGGCTATTCTTTTTTCATAGTGATTACATGTGAATTTTTTACTTTTGGTAAGGCCATAAAAAGACTAGTATAGAGCTTATACATGTCTTAAATTGTGGACTTTGGAACAACAGGCAAATGAGATGAACAGTTTATTAAAAGCTTGTAATGGAGTGTATTAAGCATTCAGATGACTGATTCTTTTTATCCCCTTGATAATAAATCCACTTTCCTCAAGAAATGAATTCTCTTGAGATTCATAGTCTCCTTATAAACCTTGTAGTAAATGTCTAACCTCAGATTTCAAATACTATAGGACTCTTCATGATAATAAAGGTCATCCCTATTGACTTGTGAACTTCCTCATTATACACAGTGCCTCAGCTAAAGAGGCATTACCTACCACATGTATAATTTGAAGTTCTCATTTGAGTATTTAATTATAAAATCCATCAAGACTATTTTATTAAACCTTATTTTGTTTCAAACCCTCCAGCAATGTAATGTGTTTTGACCAAGTCTACATTCCATTCCCTCTCCTGAACTCCTGCCTGATCCCCTCCCACCCACTATCCTGTCTCATTTAAGTATTCTATTTTAAAACCCACTAAGATTTAGTGCCTGCATGTGTTATAATATAAGTCCATCTACTCCAGCACAGATAATACAGATGAAGAAAACTGACTTTTCCTAAGAAACCATTGGTTGTAATATCTCATCAGCTATGGATAGAAAGTCATAAGCCCCTCTCCTATATGTACTGTGTACTGTGATTTTAGGTGGATTTATCTTGTGCATTTGCAGGTCTTGTGTATGAAGCTCCAGCCCCTATGAGTTTATGTTTGTGTTTCCCTGACTTAAGACCATTTTAAAAATGTACATGCATACTTTACTTCTTAATGGGTTGAGGATTCTCAGAATCAATGTCCTAAAAGTTTCTTTAAATGAACAGTGCAGCCTTTCCTATATTTAAATATGAATTTTTCTATGTAATATGTTAACATCAATTAAATGTTATGACAGTTTAAGACTACTTTTATTTGAAATAAATTTTTTTATTGTGGTGGTAACTCACAATTCTGGATTCTGGCACAACCAGAAAAAGTGATTTTTTTTATTTCAGATAATGTTTTGGATATCAGTAGTCAAAAATACACAGGGAATATTTTCATCTTGCTTTAGAACTCTGCATACCTATATAAAACTGAACAATACTGTCAAAAGCATTTAGAATTTATTTTTGAAGTAACATTAACTATATTAATAAAATATTTCATGGAGTTAGCAACTTGTGAGCAAACAACAACACATATGAGAATTAAAATTCAACTCAAAATTTGTGTTGAATGCATGGGACATTTAAGTACCAAGGTATTGTACTACAGCTGATATTCAGTTCAATTCTGGTCAGAAGAGGATAGCCAATATAATAAAAAAACTTTAATAAAAATACACAAAATAAGAAACATAACAAAACAATAAATGATCATGATTATCCTTTTCTGGCTTATGTCTTTGGGCATTGATCATATATAGATGTATGCAAGAAGTTAAGAGTAAGTCACACCCAGCCAGAAATATAAAGTTGCTAGACTTTCTCCCCACTGTTGTCCATTACAGGCAGATCTGGGCAAGATAATGCTGCAGTCTCATATTTCCAGAGCACATTACTTTCATCTGAAACTTGCTGTCAAAAGAATAAGTTAGTTAACTCTAACTTTACAAGTACAGAAATGTGCATAGAAGTTGGGAAATATCCAATGAGTTATGGTGATGTGTGCCCTGGAAGTTAATGAACAGAAACACATATGGAAAGAAAAAATAAATAAATTATCCATGTGAATGTGTACTTTTAATACTAGAACAAGATACATGGAGACAGTTGATTTTGAACTTAAGACCTCAGACAATAAATAATCTCCTGTAAGTAACTGAAATGAGATGGTAAGAAAAGAATGATCATTGGAATAGAAATTAGTAATTAGTTTAGAAATTAGTAATTAGTTTTATTACCATGGTTTTCATTGTAATCTGGTGATTTATGCCATTTTGAGGGCTGAAATTGAAAGACCCCGTGAACTCTTCAGGTTAACTTTAACTGGGAAATTCCTGGACACCATATCATAATATGAAGGCTGGTAGGAATAAGTGGGAGACAGACACTATATTGTAAGCCAAAAAGTTTAACCCAGAATACAGCTCACTTTCTAACATCCTATTATTGTAGTATTGACTAATCCTATGATGTCAGAGGATCAACTCCTATAAGAACAAATGAATATGCAGCTCTTCCAAGGTCTAATCATCTTCCCCCAAAGCCCCATTTATTAAAACTTAAAAATCTACTTGCTCTCAGCATCACATGGAGACTGAGCTTCTTGGAGAAGAGAGTTAGAGGACAAATGAAATGAAAGCAATTAGCTCCATGTAAAACAATCTCTGATCACTTTATTCCATAGTCCTCCTCCTTTCTTCCCCTTTTCTGTGTGTGTGTGTCCATCCGTCCATCGGTCTGCTGTCTAAATATAACATTTTAATCAATCAGAAGGGCCAAGGGAACATAATGGAGCATGTTTTTTGGGAATTTGGTAGATCAGTCCCAATCCCCTAGTCCTAGAAAGGAGAGATTCATATGCAGACATAGTAACTGTGCAGTGGTAAGTAACTTGAAGTGTCTGTCACAGCCAGTCCAGAAATGTCCTCATTTGGTAAATTTGATTTTGTAGAAATGGTTTTATAATTCTAAGAATGCATTGTCATTTGAGATAGTAATTAGCAGATGAAATAAATATTAGGGAGTCAATAAACTATATATTCAGGATAAAAGATGAAAAATAATAAAGAAATTATCTCCATGATTTAAATGTTTTGATGCTCTGTTTTATTTTGTTTGATTTTTGTTGTTGTTGTTGTTGTTGTATTTAAGAAAAAAATGACTATACTAGAAAAGTTGAGACCGAAACAAAACATTAAGCAAGACATCGTATACAAAAGTCACAGTCTCATTTTGCAAGTAAGAAAATAGTTCTTGATTTAATTACTGAGCACATGCTAATTATGACTTGGTACTACATTTGAGTTTGGTGATTTCCTTTCCAATTGGCATAGGGTGAAAAGACTAGGATGTCATTATAATATGAGTATAAAATGACCCATATAGCACCAGATAATCAAGAAAGGAGACAAAATAACTTTCTTAACATGTATTATTTCTAGAGAAGAAGTTATATAATTTACAATTAAATATTCTTTATGTAATTTATTATTGTGGTCAATGAATACTATTCTAGTAGATAGAGATAGTCTATATACGTTTGAGAATGTATTATATATAAAAATGTATATAGTGTATAGAATAATATGTCCATCCTACCAAAAATACAGGTAGGTTCTAAGTACAGGTAGTTTGAATTCCACATGAATTCCTTAACGAAGAAATATTCATAACAACAAATATGAGAGCTCTTAGATAATAATTTGGATACACAAATTATAAAGTGAGAATAATTAGATAAGCAATATAATTAGATAAGCAATATAAGTACACAAATGCAAATGTGAACTTTCTGGAAAACTGTAAAGATAAGTTTTAGCCAATACGAATTTTCCCTATACCAAATTCTTTCCTTAATTTTCTTGCTACTTTTAATGGCAGCTAATCAGTATGTATATTTATGAAGCATACTGTGATATTTCAGTGTATGTGTGTAATGTGTAATGATCAAAAGGCAATTAGCTTATCCATCCCCACAGATAATTACACCTTTCAAAATCCGAATCAATACCAGTATTAAACTACTTATCTGCACCTATCTTGTTTTTCAGAGGGAATTGGAAGATCTTTTTCCTATCCCAGCACACTTTTACCATAAGCCATCATCTGTCTATTCCCCTCATATATACATTTGTGAGGATCTGGTAGCTACTAATCAATTTTCTATTTCTACAATATCAGCTTTTGAATATAGGTTTTTCTGTCATTGATATTTCATTTAATATAACATTAGTCAATTCCCTACTAATGGTTTTCTCTCTAATAGATGAACAATGTTCAATCATGCACATGAGGCATATTTTCTTTATCTAGGAATCCATTGAGAAACATTCTGGTTCATTCTAACTCCATTATTGTGAATCATCCGAGAACAAGACTGTTAGGGCAGATGTTCCTCACCAGCAGATGACCCTCACAAGACTGACTTAATTCCTCTGGTTTTACACTCAAATTAGCATTGGTACGTCACACAGACATTCTATTCTAAAATACTAATGACTGCATTTAATTTTTTATAATTTATATAGTGAGTTACATTCCAGCTTTAGAAAATGAAAGTACAGATTTTCTATATTTTTGTCTGCCTTTATTTATATTTGTCTTTTCATAATAGACATAGGTAAGTGATTCCTCTTGTAAATTCAATCTGTATTTCCTATTGATGAGTACTTTTGTAACTATTGACAGTTTGTATCACCTTTTAAGAAATAAAGTAAAGCCACTGGCCCATTTTAAAAAATTCTATTGACACCTTTGTACATTCTGGACATAACTTTCTTGTCAGATAACTAGTTGGCAAACACTTTCTGCATTGTGTGAGGTCTTCATGCTATTGACTGTCAATTTTACTGTAGTCTCTTTGTTCTGCTACCCATTACCTTCACTATGCTGAAATTTTAATTCTTGTCTGTATCTCAGGGATCATATCCATCACATTAGGGATCATATGAATGTCCTGATCTTTTTCCTTATAGTTTCTATTAGTGATTTCAAGATTTCAGGATCTACACTGTATTATATTGTTTATATATTTTGCACCAATTCTTCTTTATGGTAAATATTAAGCCTTCTCATTACAATGTACCAAACTTGCTTTAGTTCTTCAAATATGTGTTGTTTCCTTAATAATAGCAACAACAGCTACAACAACACATCTGCCAGCACTTCACATAGAAATATTTATGTGTTCTCTATTTTATCCATTATCATTAATCTAATCAAAAACAGCTATGTTGGATTATTATTGTTTGTAGTATTTTTGAAGTCACTTATTATTATGACTTTATTCCTTTTATTCAAAATTGTTTCGTTCATGTATTTCATGGTTTCATGTAGATTTTGTGATTCTGCATTCTAATTCTGTCAATATTTATGATATTTTGGTAGAAGCTTCTCTGTATCTCTAGATTATTTTGGTTAGTATCAATATTTTAATGAGATTTGTCATTGTAATCCACAAACAAACAAAATGCCTTTCAAGTTTCTTTTTTTATATACTTAAGAGAATAAGAGACAGTTCCAAGTGGAACAATTTTGAGTGATCATGGACTAGGAACACAGATTTAGCTTCATCTCAATTCCAAGTTCTAATGAGAAAACAATTATGAAAAATTTTAGAGCTTTACAAAATTAAGAAATTTATGAGTGAAAGCAAGTTTAAATACACTGGTGTATACATCATAGAGGTGATTGCAAAATAGGGAAATATTTTCTATTCTTTTTTTTTAGAGTTTTGTTATTGTTTATTTTGTTTGATTTTTAATAGATATTTTCTTTATTTATATTTCAAGTCTTATCCCCTTTTCTGGTTTCCCCTCTGGAAATCCCTATCCCCTATCCTCACTCCCACTACTCACCAACCCACCCTCTCTTGCTTCCTGGCCTTGGCATTCCCCTACACTGGGACATTGAGCCTTCACAGGACCAAGGGCCTCTCCTCCCATTGATGCCCAACTAGGCCATCCTCTGCTACATATGCAGTTGGAGCCATGGTTCACTCCATGTATACTCTTTGGTTGGTGGTTTAGTCCCGGAGAGCTCTGGGATTACTGGTTGGTTCATATTGTCTTTCCTCCTATGGGGTTGCAAACCCCTTCAGCTCCTTGGGTTCGTTCTCTAGTTCACATTAGAGACCTTGTACTCACTCCAAATGTGGGCTGAGAGAACCCACCTCTGTATTTGTCAAGCACTGGCAGAGAGTCTCATGAGACAGTTATATCAGGCTCCTGTCAGCAAGCACCTGTTGGCATCCACAATAGTGTCTGGGTTTGGTGATTGTATATGGGATGGCTCCCCAGGTGGGACAGTCTCTGTATGGCCTTTCCTTTAGTCTCTATTTCACACTTTGTCTCTGTATCTCTTCCCAAGGGTATTTTGTTCCCACTTCTAAGAAAGACAGAAGTACCCACACTTTGGTCTTCCTTCTTCTTGAGCTTCATGTGGTCTGTGAACTGTATCTTGGGTATTCCAAGCTTCTGGGCTAATATCCACTTATCAGTGAGTACATACCATGTGTGTTCTTTTTTGATTAGGTTACCTCACTGAGCATGGTATTTTCTAGTTCCATCCATTTGTGTAAGAATTTTATGAATTCATTTTTTTTTTAATAGCGGAGTAGTACTCCATTGTGTAAATGTACCATATTTTCTGTATCCATTCCTCTGTTGAGGGACATCTGAGTTCTTTACAATTTCTAGCTATTATAAATAAGGCTGCATGTGTCCTTACAACATGTTAGAGAATCTTCTGGGTTTATACCCATCAGGTGTATTGCTGGGTCCACAGGTAGTACTATGCCCAATTTTCTGAGTAACCACCAAACTGATTTACTGAGTGGTTGTACTAGATTGCAATCCCACCAGCAATGAAGGAGTATTCCTCTTTCTCCACATCCTCACCAGTATCTGCTGTCACCAGAGGAGTTTTTGATCTTAGCCATTCTGACTGGTGTGAGGTAGAATCTCAGGGTTGTTTTGATTTGCATTTCCCTGAGGACTAAGGATGTTGAACAAATAGGTGCTTTTTGGCCATTTGATATTTCTTAGTTAAGAATTCTTTCTTTAGCTCTTTATCCCATTTTTAATAGGCTTATTTGTTTCTCTGGAGTCAAACTTCTTGAGTTCTTTGTATATATTGGATATTAGCCATCTATTGGAAGTAGGGAGGTAAAGATCTTTTCCCAAGCTGTGAGTTGCCCACCATTTTGTCCTATTGACAGTGTCCTTTGCCTTACAGAAGCTTTGCAATTTTATAAGGTCCCATTTGTCAATTCTTGATCTTAGAGCATAAGTTATGGGTGTTTTGTTCAGGAAATTTTTCTCTGTGCACATGAGCTAGAGCCTCTTCCCCACTTTCTTTTCTATTAGTTTCAGTATATCTGGTTATACATGAAGGTTTTCAATCCACATGGATTTGAATTTTGTACAAGGAGATAAGAATGGATCAATTTGCATTCTTCTACATGTTGACCAAGAGTTGAGCCAGTACTATTTGTTGAAAATGCTGTCTTTTTTCCATTGGCTGGTTTTAGCTCCTTTGTCAAAGATCAAGTGATCATAGATGTGTAGGTTCATTTCTGGGTCTTCCATTCTTTTCCATTGATCTACCTGCCTGTACCAATACCATGCAGTTTTTAATCACAATTGCTCTGTAGTACAGCTTGAGGTCTGGGATGGTTATTCTCCCAGAAGTTCTTTTATTGTTGAGAATAGTTTTCACTATCCTGGGTTTTTGTTATTCCAAATGAATTTGCAAATTGCTCTTTCTAACTCTATGAAGAATTGAGTTGGAATTTTGGTGGGGATTGCATTGAATCTGTAGATTGCTTTCAGCAAGATAGTCGTTTTTACTATAGGAATCCTGCCTATCCATGAGCAGATCTTTTCATCTTCTAATGTCTTCTTCGATTTCTCTCTTCAGAGACTTGAAGTTCTTTTTGTAGAGATCTTTCACTTGTTTAGTTGGAGTCACATCAACATATTTTATATTGTTTGTGACTATTGTGAAGGTTGTCATTTCCCTAATTCTTTCTCAGTATCAGAAGGCTACTGAGTTGTTTAATTTTATATCGAGACATGTTGGTAAAGTTGTTTTGGAGTTCTCTGGTGGAATTCTTGGGGTCAGTTAAGTATACTATCATATCATCAGCAAATAGTGATAATTTGACTTCTTCCTTTCCAATTTATATCTGTTTGAGCTCCTTTTATTGTCTAATTGCTATAGTTAGGAGTTCAAGTACTATATTGAATAGTTTGGGAGAGAATGGAAGCCTTGTCTAGTCCCTGATTTTAATGGGATTGCTTCAAGTTTCTCTCCATTTAGTATGACATTGGCTGCTAATTTGCTGTATTTTGCTTTTACTATGTTTAGGTATGGGCCTTGGATTTCTGATCTTTCCAAGAATTTTATCATCAAGGGATGTTGGATTATTTCAATCTTCTTATATCTATTGAGGCCTGTTTTGTGACTGATTATATAGTCACTTTTGGAGAAGGTATCCTGAGGTGCTGATAAGAAGGTGCATTCTTTTGTTTTAGGATAAAATGTTCTATAGATATCTGTTAAATCCATTCTTCTGTTAATATCACTGTGTCTCTGTTTAGTTTCTGTTTCCATGATCTGTCCATAGAAAAGGGTGGGCTGTTGAAATCTCTCACTATTATTGTGTGAGGTCCAATGTGTGCTTTGAGCTTGAGTAAAGTTTCCTTCAAATGTGGTGCCCTTGGATGAGGTGCAGAGATGTTCAGAATTGAGACTTCTTCTTTGTGACTTTTTGTTTAATGAGTAAGGTAATCAGACAAGTATCGCAGTTTGTACATACAAGGATAAATAGGAGAAATATTATTTATTATATACTGTATGGTCTCTTGTGGCTAGGAATTCATTGCTAAGAACTGATGTGTATGAGGATGAATAATGAATGCAATATCGAATTAGAAGAGAGGTAACAGCCATTAAAAAAAGATAATTCTGGATCATGCCAAAACTATTACTAGATCTGAATATGACTTTTTTCTTTCTCTATGATCTCTGTATCTGATATTACATTTACATGTGACATACAAAATAATCAAGAACACAGCTGGTCTAATGGGATGAACATAACAGATAAAGAAACATGCATTTTAAACAACCAAAGCTATACTTCTACTCCATTTTCTTTACTTACAGACACCCACAGAATTTGATTGACTATTCTTATCCAAATTATACAAAGCAATAAATCTCTAATAACAACAATATTCATGGTGCTTGATAATGTATATATAGATATGCTTTGGTGAAATTAGAATATATAAAGTTTTATAGTACAATTAAAATTAAATTAATTAAACAATGTTTGCATTTTGCTTATAAAAGGAAAGAGACAATACTGCAGTGACATCTTCCAAGGTCTTCTTTCCATCTTAAAAACCATTTAAATATAAATAAGGTAGTTCATAGACTACAAGTAAGTATAAATAATGCGTAGTACAAACAGGCAATTTAGCTTAAAGTACATGAACATTTTATCTTTATTGTTTGTTGGTATCGTCTTGAACTTTTTTCATTAATATTTTACAGTTTTAATTATAGATATCATTCAGATTTATTACTAAATTTATTCCCAGACTTTTAATTATTGTCATTATTTTAATTTATTCACATTAATGAGAATAAAATTTCTTCTCAGGCATTCTGTTTATAGTATATTAAAAAGTTATTGATTTCCATCTGTTGATTTTATATAGTGAAGCAAAAATATTTATTAGTGTAATAGTCTGTTGTACTTTATATTCTTCTTTATATAAATCAAACCATCTGCAAAGAAATAATGTGCTCTCTTCCTTCCTGCCATAATCCAGTTTCATTCATTCTGTTTTCTTATTGCTTGGGTGAAGCAATAATTTTAATAACAAATTAATAATTTTAATGAGCAAAGGCCATTGAAATGTATACCTTATTTACTAAGTACCATACATATTTTTAAATTTAAAATTTAAAGATAACTTTACTTAAATAAAGTTCATATATAAAAATCTATTTGTCTACGAGCACAATATATTATATCTTCAGCAAATTCATTAAGTTTTATCTAATAATAGCTTTAGAATTTGGGATAGTAACAGAGTTTGTAACATTTGCTATCAGCTGCTCTTATTCATTTT
>JADRCD010207010.1:0-14606 GCA_019843815.1 Montemys delectorum
ATCTAGTGAGATGATCATATGGTTTTTTTCTTTGAGTTTGTTTATGTAGTGAATTACGTTGATGGATTTCCGTATATTGAACCATCCCTGCATCCCTGGGATAAAGCCTACTTGATCATGGTGAATGATCGTTTTGATGTGTTCTTTGATTCGGTTTGCAAGAATTTTGTTGAGTATTTTTACATCGATATTCATAAGGGAAATTGGTCTGAAATTTTCTTTCTTTGTTAGGTCTTTGTGTGGTTTAGGTATAAGAGTAATTGTAGCTTCATAGAACGAATTGGGTAGAGTACCTTCAGTTTCTATTTTGTTGAATAACTTCAGGAGTATTGGTATTAGGTCTTCTTTGAAGGTTTGATAAAACTCTGCACTAAAACCATCTGGTCCTGGGCTTTTTTTGGTTGGGAGACTATTAATGACTTTCTATTTCATTAGCAGATATGGGATTGTTTAGATCGTTGATCTGATCTTGATTTAACTTTCGTACCTGGTGTCTGTCTAGAAAATTGTCCATTTCATCCAGGTTTTCCAGTTTTGTTGAGTATAGGCTTTTGTAATAGGATGTCATGATATTTTGGATTTCCACCGTGTCTGTTGTTATGTCTCCTTTTTCATTTCTGATCTTGTTAATTAGTAAACTATCTCTGTGTCCCCTAGTTAGTCTAGCTAAGGGTTTATCTATTTTGTTGACTTTCTCAAAGAACCAGCTCCTGGTTTGGTTAATTCTTTGTATAGTTCTTTTTGTTTCTATTTGGTTGATTTCAGCCCTGAGTTTGATTATTTCCTGTCTTTGACTCCTCTTGGGTGAATTTGCTTCTTTTTGTTCTAGCGCTTTCAGTTGTAATTTTGCTGAATTCTTAAAAGCAGAGTTGTAGTTCATTATCTTCCTTTCAGAGATGGTTACTTTAAGCTTTCCAGTTCCTTGTTAATCCTCTACTGTAATATTCTCTACCATATACTTAACCTGTGAGTATGAAAATATGCTAAAGCTTCCAAGGAATTAACACTAATTAAAAGTGTACCTGAATCAATATATCATCACTGTTAGGCGTAGAAGAACTTTTGATGTAGCATAAGATGTATTTGAACTAGGTGAAATTTTCTGTGATAATATTTTACAATAAATATTTTTGTAGCTGAACAGTGGTGGTGCATGCCTTTAATCCCAGCACTTGGGAGGCAGAGGCAGGCAGATTTCTGAGTTTGAGGCCAGATTGAGTTCCAGGATAGCCAGGACTACACAAAGAAACACTGTCTCAAAAAAAAGAAACAGAAACAAAAACAAAAACAAAACAAAACAAAATTTTTGTAATTAAATTTATTTAGACAATAAATCATAGATACATTAAAATAGTTGACAATAATAGTTCAGGCACAGTAGTGATATAGACCCCAGATGCAAAGCCAAGAGTATTAAATAGGCACATTAGTGAACTGAGCTTTATCTCTTACTTGGAGAAGACAACTAAATTTTAATCCTAGTTCTTCATTGAAAATGTATGTATGTTTAAGTGCATATGCATATGTTTATATATACATATAATCACTATGTGGTATGCTGTTAATAATACCATATAATACAATAGTGACTAACATTTACTGAGCTCTAGATATAAATGAAGCTATTCCTATAAAAAGCCTCACTACTTAAATGCAGCTCTTCTAATATTGTTTATCCTTCTTTATGGTACATAAACCAAATCCCTGGATAGCAAATGATGAGACTGAGCTCTTAGCCCTCGAAGAGGATGTTCTTCATTCAACATTTTTAGCAGTATGTAGAGGCCTGCTAGTCCTCTGCTGTTGGTGAGTACGTACCAGTGTCTCTTGCTCAACATAGGAAGGAGTGCTGAAAAGTTTCAATGACTTTCTAAAATGCAGCAGTGGATATTGTTTGAGAACAGGAGATTGTAGTAAACTTAAGTACCCACATACTATTAAGATATAGGAACTGGGTCTACCCCAAAGTATGGATGTGATCTCAGGCACAGTTATCCCAAGTATTAAATGCTGATATTTGCAATACTCTATATCTATTTTGTAAAAGAGAAAATGTTTTATTAGAGTATATAATTCACATGAAGATGACCTAATTTTCATTAAAATATTTAGCTGCTACACAGAATTAGAAAGCTCACCCACTTTATTATGTAGCAGATTCAATTCAGATATATGGGTAGGTCAATATGCATTTGTCTCAGTCCATGTAACAATTTATTAAAGGGGGTTTGTGTGCAGTTGACAATGAGAAGTTGCCTGGTCCTTGGTTGAGCTAAAGGCTTTGAAGTACTGGAGATCTTGAAGGGATTGGTAGGAACCTCTCCTGCTCCTGGGCACCAGGCCCCTGTCTCATAGCCACAGCCCCCAGAGATTTGTGGCCATCAGTCACATAAGGGCAATGCCTTAAGCCCTTTTACATGTAGATGAGTCATCCCTAACATCTTAGACCAAGACAATAGGAAAAGAGGCATGCATTGGCTCAAGACAGAGATCTTTATTATAATGAGGTACCTAGAGGTCTGGAGGACTTAGCCAATAAGTGGCTCATGCACTGTGGTGGAGCAGATACAGGGCCCACAACCCTACAGGGATTCATTTTGACTGGTTTGATATAAAGTGTTAGGTAAACATTGTGAGAGTTAAGAACAGAATATTATCATTTATTTCAATCAGAGCTTCCTTTATATGAGCTCAGCACACCATGCCAAATTTGAGCTATATTACCTTTATTATTCTTCCTGGCTGATCTAAAATTTCACTAGACTAAATCACTTCATGGAGTGTGGACTTAGGAAATCAAACTTAAAATCATTTCCTACTTCTGTCATTACAAGAGTTGATTTAAAGAACCTTACAGATACCCCAGTTCAAATTATCTTGCTCCTTAAAAGTTGTATGACACTTGATGTAACCTATATGTGTCTTTTTGCAGAATTTAAACCTGTCTATAGACATACTGGCTCCAGTGCAATGCAAATACAATTAGATACCTGTTGCTATATTACTTAGAGAATGATGATAAAAACATACATTTTCAAGTTTTCTAGATATTTCCAGACCATAGCAGGTTGTTTCTTCAGCTGCTGAACATGGATTTGGAGAACTGATTCTATATACTTACATTTGTCACAAGCAAGAGACTACTGATAAGGAGTTGGCTTTTGAATGATTTTAAAAATAAGGTATTGTAGCATAGTTTTATTTATAAACTATGGATATCAAGTTGGGTGATTCCAAACTACTTGTTAAGAAATTTGAGTGTCATCTCTTTTCTGGATCAAAAAAACTCCAAATTGGTGAAACGTTTGAGATATATATGTAGTCTAAGATAGATCCTTAGGAAAGAACATCTGAAAGGAATTGTTGGAGTTTTCATGTTTTACTTAAAGTGATTCAAATCTCCATGTGCATGTGCCCTAGCTAATTCATTTATCACCAAGCAAGGCATTTCTCAGCCCGGAGTAGAGACTCAGATTAGATGAAATACCTAGACATTTGTATAGGAAATTGTAGGGGGTGGGAACATTTGATGTATAGGGTGCTATAATTACCAATATAATTATCAGAACAATATAATTTTGTGCTGTTATTGATTTTTCCTCTCTCTTAGTTAGCAGCCTAATTGTTTTTGAAATATGACAAGCTAGTTAGTAGCCATCTCAAGAAGTAAAAATATTTTTAAATGTATAACTGATCTGTTAATAACTCTTGCTTGTAGAGAATTTTCCAGTCTCCTTGCCTCCAGTATCATGAGATACATGCTTTAGTCTTATAGAGCCAGAAAATGTTTGTGAACCCTCAAAAGACCACCAAAGAGTTGATTCAGATGCAATCACATTAGTTTCTTTATTCAAGCTTGACCTTGGGCTCCCTCCCAAACCTGACACAGCAGGAAGGTGGTGCCCTGAGCCTAGTTTTAGGCAAGTATTTAAAGAGGCAAGAAGGGGGTATCTAGCCTGGTACATATCTGATTGGGGGGGGGGGGCATTATGGCCTTTAACATACTTGGCTGGTGCTGGGAGATTTATCTCTTGATCACCTAACAATAAAAGTAACAACAACAACACCCTGATGGGTGCTTCTGTTCCTAAGTTCTTGTGTTCAGTGTGGCATGGATCCCTTGGGTACTCACATCTATGGTCATTGCCTATTGTATTCTATCTGCACTAGGAAATGTTTTCTTTTTGTTCTTAGTACTCAAAATACAAGTGATTCTTTTCCCTCAAATCTACCTAGATTTGTGGAATATACCCATGGTGACACTGGGAATTTAGGATACATTTACTCTATGGGAATAATGACATGTGAAAACAAAATGTAGGTAACTGAGGAACTTCCATCCTAACTCTTGAAATGCAGTACTTTCCAGAACCTCTAGTTTGGTTGTTACTTCTTGTGCTCTGAACTGATATCCACAGAATAAGACGGCAGCAATAGAAGGACTTCATATGTCAGATAAAGTTTGCTATGAGTGCCTATGGTAGTTAAGGAAATTTAGACAATTTGCCTCATTTTATGGTTCACCAAATTTACATGCACAGGATACTTAGCCTTAGTGTGTTTGAAATGTGCTGTAGACTCTCATTGCTGGTAACTAGACCTCAATGGGCAGTCACAAGCAGACTTACCTGATGACAATGCTGAATAAGAATTATGTTTTATAGTGAGTAAAAGGCTTGATTTTAATTTCAAGAAATTTGATTTAAATATTGATATTGATTATAATGACAGTTGAATTCATTTTGTTAAAAATTTGAAAGAAAAGAATTAAAATATAAATATCTCTGTGGTATCACAAGAACTGAGTATACCTGAAGCTCTGATCCTGATGCCAGCATCACCCAAAATACTGATTGTTTTAACATTTAACTTTTATATTTGTGAAAATATTTAAATTTTTTTGTCTTTTACATAATTATATGACTTTAATCTCTAGTGATGAAGGTCTGAGAAAGTTCTTGATAGTTAAATGAAGTTTCTCTTGTTCTAACTCTACTAAATTAGAGGCAAAGTTACAAAGAGAGATCCTGCCAAGTGCTTTCCTGAGGACTTCAAATGCACCAAATCATATTCTTTCTCATTCTGTACTTGCCTCTGCTTCAGTGTGTTTGAATTTCTTCTTTGAGTCCGAGATAATCCAGACAAGCTATTATTATCAGAAGCCATGTCTAGTCCTAAAACCTACTTTTTTTTTGAGCTAGAACTAACCTTTGCTTTAGGTATGAAGACAAATGAACTTTGCATTCAAACATATAAAAATACAAAAATGAATTTTTAATAATTTTACATAAAACATTTTGAAGATTTTATGATGAGATAGCCAAGTGGTTAAAGTGACATTACATAGTTTCATGTGCATGTCTTTATCAGGATTATTATTATTGCTGAGATAAAATATTATGACTAGAAGCAATGTAGGGAGAAAAGTATCCATTTCATGCACAGTTTCAATTAACAGTTCATCATCAAAACCATGAACTCAAGGGCAGAAACTCAAGCAGGGCAGGAACCTGGAAGCAGGATATAATTCGGAGGCCATGGAGGATGCTGCTTACAGGCTTACTCCCTATGACTTGCACAGCCTGCTTTCTTATAGTGTAAGACCCCAAGGTCTTAGCCTAGGTGCACAACCCCACAGAACACAGCTTGATGACAGATTGATGCAATGGCCAGAGGTTTATTGATCCAACATGCGTGGAGTTGCTCAGCTTTGCAGGGAGAGTCAACCCCAAACTCAAGAGGCACACAACTTTTATACCTTGTAGATGGCAGATTTAAGCAACAGGGCTAGTTGGCTTACTCTGATTGGTGCAACACAGGACAAAGGATCTCTTCAGGCATTCATTGGCTTGCTTAGGGGGGCTATTCTTGGCATGGCCAGCCGATTTCTTACTTCCTTATTCAACTCTACACCTAGCCTTGGAAAATCCATTGGAAAGTCCCTTAGGATGAAGGCACTGAGTGGTCAGGGAATCTTTGATGGTAAGATCAGGGTGGCAGTTTGTTTTCTCTCAGAATTCACCATGGAGTGGAGTGCGGGGAGTTATTCCAAGAATAGCTAATCTTGTTTTTGCAGGTTTCAGCTTGGCCTGGTCATTCTGACCACCAGTTATTTTTGTTTTGGCTGGTCTTAGCCTGGTCATTCTCATTCTGACTCAACATCCTGACCACCAGAACTTTGCTTTCTTTACAATTTTAAAACTTTGTTTCTACATTCCCAGAACTTGGTTTCTACAATAGAATCCAGGGTGACCATCCCAGGAGTGGCCACACTGACAATGTACTGGGCTATCTTACATAAGTTACTGTGTAAGACTCTGGTGAACTTTAGCTTACTGAGGACCCCCTTAGTGAACCATGCAGAGCTGGGAATAGGGGAATCAATGGAAAAAGCAAGAGAAATTTATTGTTCCAATGTATTGGGGTCATCCTATATTGAAGGTGAAGTGGTGACCCTGTGCAGCTCATTTAATGAGCTTTTTATACAGTTTTTAGGGCAGCAACATTTAGGCATACTGTGATTGGCAGAACAGTGAGACTTTTTAAACTGATTGGTCTTTAGAGAATGAGGTGGCAAGGACTTCCCTTGTCTGAAGGTGGCCAATAGTCTGTCTTGCAGAATATGACCCTATGTGCAGACCAACAACCTCTGCCCTGTGGTCTGAAGAATGTTAATTAGCCTCTCCCAGGACTGGATAGATGGCTCAGCAGTTAAGAGCACTGACTGCTCTTCCGAAGGTCCTGAGTTCAAATCCCAACAACCACATGGTGGCTAACAACCATCCGTAATGAGATCTGACACCCTCTTCTGGTGTGTCTGAAGACAGCTACAGTGTACTTACATAAAATAATAAATAAATCTTTAAAAAAAATTAACCTCTCCCTTCCAGAGGAGCAAGTATTCCATGACATTCCCAAAGTTCCTGAGCTGACCTCTTCATTCCCCCCCTTTTTTTGTGCATGCTTCAATTGTGAAGCTATTGTAGATAGTTATGCAGCTCATATCCCTAGTCCTTTGTACTTAGCTCTTGATATCTTTGTCTCGGGACCATCATCTGTACAGTACCTATGTGATCTTTAATAAAAGCAATTAAGTGATTTAGAATGTAATGGCCAAAAGTCAGAAGCAAGAACAAAATGATCAGGGGTCCTAACAGTGCAGAAATCAAGGTAGTAAGCCAGGGGGAGCTGTTAAACCAAGACTTGAACCATCCTTGGGCTTGTTCCCTTTCTCTCTTTCTCTTGGCTAGTCCGTCTCATACCTTTGCCATAGAGTCTTTACCTCCCCCTGAGTGGTGGAGGTAAAAGCAACACTCTCCCTTAGGGCTATGCAAAGCCTTCCTTGTTGTAAAAAGAGTAAAGCTAGACCATGGTGGTTCTGTTGGAGTACTTCAGAGAGGGAGGTTAGGGACTCTTGAAGGTGGGTGATTGATTCTTCGATCCTCTCTACATCTAAGTGTATGGCAGTCCTGAGCTCTTGGGAGCTTTTGCCTTGTAGTACCAGGGAAGGAGTCCCTGTTGCTACCCCTGCTGTTCCTGGTCCAAGTAAGAGAGACACTGTCAAGGCAGTGATAAGTTCTCATTTGGTATGATAATCCTAACCCCATCTATTTAACATTTCTTTATAAGGATGGTAAACCAACCTGGGAACCAACTGAACTAATATACAAAAATCTCTAGATATATTCAGAACACCAAGGTGTACACAGGGGTTGAGCCCAGTCAAGCAAGCCCACCATCCATTCTTGGGCAGAATAATGTATGTGGCAGTCTGGGCAGGGGAATAGTAAGTATTGCAAAGGAACAGGTGGGAGGAGGGGACATGGCCCAGGCAAGAGTCCCACGCCACTCACTGCCTGTAGGGTGAGTCCTACACTCAACTTTTGGGCCCATCAGCAGGAAGAAGACTTGTTGGACAGGCTAATATTAGGAGAAACAAAGACAATCCCTTCATAATATGGGGGAATCTATATCATAGCAAAACCAGCAAGAGCGTGTCACTTTGGGTTTGGATTCATTGAGCACTAGGAAGGTCTTACTGATAAAAGTTCAGTCAGTACGGCCAGTTCTGAGGGACCCTGAGGTGGTATTCTCTGGATGTTGTGGGTCATGACAGTAGTTGACCCTACCTGGGTTGGTACCGGGGGATTAGGCTTGGATAGCTTATGGGGGACACCTGTATCCTCCTTATTGGGTCCCATGGAGATGACAGGGGCTCCCATCTTGAGTTTGATGGTAAAAAGGAGTCCATAACAGTATCCTTCCTGGTATAGTCTGAGGCCCCATGTCCTACCCTTTAGCCATCTATCTTTGGCCTCTTTCCCTTTCTGGGTAAACTTCACAGTGATCAGATTTCAAGTTGAGGCATTGACTCTCCCTGATCCATGTCCCAGAGGGCTGTTAGCTTCCCCAGGAGACATTGGGACATGCCCCAAAATAAATGTTCCCCAATGAGTTGTGATATCCCCCAAAATTACTGCACATGAGTACCTTTCCTCTAGAGGTTCTGCTCACTGTGATTAAATCCCAGCTTGAGCTTGGGTTCCAGTAAGTTTCTCCTGGGGTCTCACAACCCTAGACAGCACAGTTCAAGTTTTCTTGGCTCCCACACTGATGGCTAAGGACCTGGATCTTTCATCTCAGGGGCATACATAAATTGGGACTTCGAGCAGGTAGTCTCTTAATTGGGGGTATCCACATCCTATGCCCTTTCTTCCCAGCCTCTTTATTGGGCATGACATTGGTGAGCATGAGGCTTTCCCATGACATTTTGGCAAGCTCCTCTTTACCTCTTGGTTTGTGATGTCCCAGGTGTCCAACCTGGCAGCCAGGTCACAAAGGTTGAAAGTTAGAGGGGCACCAGGTGAAAAGTGGGTGGTCTTGGATTACCCTGGCTACCTCTTTGCCCATTAGGGTTGATGATACAATCCAAGTCATTCTGGTGGGCTGATCCAGCACTCAGCCCCGTATGCCTTATCAGAGTCAGAACCCCCATCAGGGTCAGGAAATTCTTCACTCTTGGTGACTTGACAAGTGATCTTGAGCTTTAAAGGCTTCCTTGTCTTCTTCACACTCCAAGATGGGTGGTCCACAGGGGTTGGACAGGTCACTGGTTTCATATGAGAAGCATGTATCCAGGCAGCTATGCCATCTACCTTTATGGCTGTAGGAGTCTGTAGGGCAGTGGTCTGTTCAGGCAACCTGGGCCCAGCCGCGTATAAGTGTGGAACTTAGGTGACTCAGTTGGCAATATCTCTGCCTACAAGGGATGGAAGGTGTTTGCCATAACTCCTAGGACCCTGGCTCATTTCAGTCCAACCCCCACAGCTGCCCCCACAGGAGATGTGTGCTCTGGTATGTAGACAATGCCCCAAGCTTCTAGCATTCTAGTTGGACCCTACCCCTAGTCATCTGACCACAGCCAGATATGCCTTGCCCCACAGACAGAAAGTTCCACCTCACACGATATAAGGGGCGGTTCGCACTTCCCCTCTTTCTTGCTTCCTTTCTTCCTCTCTTGCTCCTTGTCCTCTCTCTTGCCTTCTTCCTTTCTTGTTTCCTCTCTTGCTTTCTTCCTCTCCTTCTCTTCTCCTCCCTCTCCTTTCTTTCTCTCCACATGGCCAGCCTATTATCTCTTTCCTATAATAAAATATCTCACGATTATGCATTGACTCCTTTTAACTAACTAGCATGCAGCCTAAAGCATCAGCAGAGAGAGACCACAAGCTATCAGGAGTCATCAGCAATACCAAGTAGCGTCCCTTCCAGCAGGGTTCCAGAGACCGGTCCAATGTTAGTGAACATAGACAATGTCACTGACCTGGAACTGATGTGTCACCTCAGTCATTCCTAGACCATAAAGGTCAGATTGCTGGGACTATATTTCTCTCTGAACTGTCTTGAGGCCACTAGTCTTTTGACAAGGTCTTGATCTCCTCCTTGGGAGATCTCTAGGTTAGGACCAGTGGCCACCAATGGAGCCAGACCTCCATAGAGGATCTGGAAAAGTGTTAGTCTGAAATGATATGTGGTGTTCCAGGCTCAGAACAAAGCCAAATGAAGGAGTACCACCCAGTCTCTGGTAGTTTCTAAGGTCAATTTAGTCATGGTCTCTTTTAAAGTCCTATTGATCCTTTCTACCTGGCCTGAACTCTGGGGACAGTATACATAATTAAGTTTCCAATCTTACCCCAATACTTTCTCAAACCCTTGGCTTACTTGAGAGATGAAGACAGGTCCATTATTGGACCCATTTACCTCGGGCACATCAAACCTGGGAAAAATATCTTCTAGGATCTTCTTGGCCATGACCAGAGCCATCTCCTGTTTTGTGGGAAAAATCTCTACCCATCCTGAAAATGTATCTACAATGACTAGTAAACATTCATAACCATATTTTACAGGTTTAATTTCTATAAAATCTACCTCTCAGAAGACTCCTCGTGTATTTCTTCTAGGCCTTTCCCCTGTGCCTATCTTGGTATGTCAGGAGTTCCCCTGTTGACAGACTTTGCAGCTCTTTACCATTTCCTCTACCGAGTATCTTAGGTCCATGATGAACATTCTTAATCCCCTAATGGCTTCTATCAACTTTCTGCTGCCCAGGTGAGTCCATTTATGCATCTGTCATACCAGGTCTTGGGCTTGGTCCTGAGAGAGGATGGCTTTTCCCTCTTGTTTTTTTTCTATTGACCTTCACTCTTGACATAGTAGTTGGTAGAGTAGCTTGGGATCTGGGCCTCCCCCTTCTTAGTGTAGACTAGGTGGGGCCAACCCTTATCCCAATGGGGCCATTTTTTAACTTCTCCACTCATTGGTTTGTTAAGCTTTTTTTGTTGGATTAGCACAGGCATGTGTCTTTAAGGCATGTATCTCCTTGGCTGCTTTATCAGCTAGGTTGCTTCCTCTAGCTATATGATTCTCCCCCTTCTGGTGGCCAGGACAGTGGATAATGATCACCTTGGTTGGCCTAAGGAGGGTGCTAGGAAGGTCTTGATTTCAGCCTTATTCTTAACATATCTTCCATTTGATGTAAAAAGTCCCCTCTGTTGGTAAATTGCCCCGTGTACATGAGCAGTGGCGACGACATACCTGCTGTCAGTGTAGATGTCGATCTTTTTGCCTGCCCCCAGGTCCAGGGCTTTGGTCAGAGCTATTAATTAGTTTTGCCTTCTGTGCTGACATTCCTGGGGGCAGCTGTTCTGCCTAGACCACCTGGCTCCCATCCACAATGTGGCCCCATGCCTTGTGTTATCTCTCTACCAGGTAGCTGCTGCCAACTGTGGACCAGTTCATCTTGGCATTGGGGAGCAGCTGATACAAAAGGTCCTTTCACCATGCCTGGTTCTCAGCTAGAATCTGCTAGTAATCCTGAACTGGTGGATTTATGTCAGGGCCAGGTTGCTGAGTGGCTGGGTTAAGGGCCACTGATGACCTGAAGGTCACCCAATCTGAGTTTAGCAACATAGTCTGATAATGAGTCATTCAGGCGTTGGTCAGCCATTGATCCAGGGGCTGACCAACAATGCTCTCCAAGGGATGGGGAGGTGTCGCAGTCAGATTTTGCCCTAGAGTTAATTTATCAGCATCTTCAACTAAAACCACCAGGCCACCCAGCAATGACAGGGTCTAATTTCTTTGACAGATAGGCAACTGGTTACTTCCAGGGGCCCAGCCACTGAGTGAGCACTTCCTTGGTTATTCCCCTGTTCTCTGCTACATAAAGTTGGAAAGGTCTGCTGGCTTGTATAGTCCTAGAACAGGGGCCTCAAGCAAAGCCTGCTTAATCTCATCAAAAGCCTGTTGCTTTTCCTCACCCCAATGGAAGGAATGCTCATTTTTAGTCTGAGAGTAGAAGGGGGCAGCCAATTCAGCAAATCCTGAAATCCGTAGCCAGCAGGACCAGGTTGTGCCCAGGAATTCCCATAGCTGTTTGGGGCTCTGAGGAGCAGGGATGTCAAGGATGGTCTCTTTTTGAGTGTTGCAGAGCCAGCACTGGTTGTCTTTCAGCAGGTATCTCAGATAACTTATTTTTCTCTGGCAGATTTGGGCATTCTTGGCTGAGGCTCTGTATCCCAATCCTTCCAGTTCCTCCAGGGCAATTATTCCCTTCTAGACAGTCCTCTTTGGTCTCAGCCTCAATCAAAATGTCATCTACATACTCGGCAAGGGTTACTTGTGGATTGGACTCATGGTAGATGGTGAGGTCCTGGTGTAGGGTCTCATCAAAGACAGTGGGTGAGTTCTTGAATCCTTGGGGCATCTGGTCCTTGTGAGTTTACCCATCACCCCCTGCTCAGGATCCTTCCACTTGAATCAAAAGTAGTCCTGACTTTGGGGAGTTGATGTCAGGCAAAAAAGCTATCCTTGAGGTCCAGGATGGTGGCCACACTAGAGAGTGGCCAGAAGCTCAACAGAGTATAGGGTTAGGAACAATAAGGTGTATGTAAGCAACACTCCTGTTTACCTAGTGTAGGTCCTATACAAGGTGATAGTCTTGAGTCCCTAGTTTCTTCACAGGCAAGAGGGGCGTATTCCAAGTTGATGGACAGTTCTGCAGAATCTCTTGTTCTACCATCCTGGTAAGGTGGGGCCTTATTCCATCTCAGACCTCCCTTGACATCAGGTAATGGTGCCCAGACACTGAGGAGCCTTGGACTCTTATCTCCACATGGTTGTTGGCCTTTCCCATCCCAGCTGTCTCAGCCCAGGCTTGGAGAAAGGCCTTGAGTCACCAGTATAAGTCCTGGAGTATCCCTTCTGAGGTCTCAAACAACTTGTACTCGTCCTCCAGCCTGAGAGTCAGGACTTGGAGTGGTTCTCCCTGGGGGCCTTTAACTTGGGGCCCCTTTGGAAGGAAATGGATCTGGGATCCCATTTTGGTGAGCAGATCCCAGCCAAGGAGGAAGTAGGAACAATCTGGGATAACCATGAAAGAGTGAGATACATGGTCCACACGCAGATCAACTGATCTTTGTGTAGTCCATAAATATTGTTTGGTCTCAGTGGCACCTTGTACCCATGATGGATTTTTTTTAGGCATGGTTCCATCTGTTTAGAGTAACACTGAATGTTGTCCCCCATGTTTACCAGAAACTAAGTAGGCTTCCCCTCCACCTTTAGAGTTACCTTGGATTCAGGGATGGGTTCCAAATACCATCCCCCCGATTGCTTTCTTTGCCTACCGCTAATACCTTCTGGATCTGGGGGTGCTTTCCCAGTCTCAGAACTTTTCTCCCCATTTCTTTTTGTTGGGGTATGCCCAGGCCTAATGGCCATGATGCTTATAGTAAGTACATTAGTCTTTCTCAAGTGGGGGCCTCTGCCTTCTCACCTGAAGTTCCTGGTCCCCTCTGTTTCCCCTGACTATTGTTGCTAAAACTCTCTATAGGTTCTTGTCTTGACACTGTTCTCTTCTAAGTTCTTTCTGTGCTGCCTCTTTTTGCTTTTTTTCTCCTTCTTTTCTTCAGTTTCCCTAATATGATATATCTTCTCTGCTACCTGCACTAACTCTCTCAAAGACTTATCTTGTAATCCCTCTAGTCTCTGAAGTTTCTTCTGAATGTCTTTTGCAGCCTGATTTGTGAATGCCATGGTCACAGTGGCCTTGTGCTCTTCTGTACTGGGGTCATAGGGTGTATATTGGTGAAAGGCCTCCATGAGCTGCTCAAAGATGGCTAAGGGTGACTCATCTGGGCCCTACCACTCTTCCCTTATCTTAGTCAAACTGGTGGGTTGCTTTGCAGTGCCCTTGAGACCTGCCAACAGAGCCTGGCCATAGACCTTTAGGTGCTCCTTACCTGTAGCTGTGTTAAAATCCCGGTCTGTTCTAGTCAAAGGGAAATTGATATTGATGATAACCTGGTCAATGGAGGGCACCCCAGTATCTGATGGGAAAATTTTCCTGGCTTCCTGCATGAACCTTCAGTTGTGAAAAGCACTCTCATGAGTTTTTGGATATCATCCCAAGTGGGCTGATGAGTAAATAAAACAGTGTCAAAAAGATTAATCAGCTAGCGGAGAGCTTCCCTCCAGGACAGACTTCAGCCCAAGGACTCAGGGGAGAGCTTCCCTCCAGGGCAAACTTCAGACCAAGGACTCAGGTGAGAGCTTCCCTCCAGGGCAGACTTCAGCCCAAGGACTCAGGGCTGACTTCAGCACAAGGACTCAGGCCAGACCAGCTGGGAGGCAAAGACCTCAGGAGTGGAAGGGGAGTTACAGGGCAGCAAGGAAAGGTCAAGCTCTAAGACACCAAGAACTTCTAACACCAGAGATCAAGAGATGGCAAAAGGCAATCGCAAGAATCCTACCAACAGAAACCAAGACTGCTTGGCTTCACCAGAACCTAGTACTCCCACCTCAGCAAGCTCTGGATATCCCAAAACACCAGAAAAGCAAGATTTGGATCTAAAGACACATCTCACAATGCTGATAGAGGAACTTAAGAAGGACATGAATAACTCCCTTAAAGAAATACAGGAGAAAACAGATAAAGAGGTACAAACCCTTAAAGAGGAAACAAAAAAATCCCATAAAGAACTACAGGAGATCACAAGTAAACAAATAGAAGCCCTTAAAGAGCAAACCCAAAAATCCCTTAAGGAATT
>JADRCD010207011.1:0-40656 GCA_019843815.1 Montemys delectorum
TTTTTTTTTTTTTTTTTTTTGAGGTCCGGAGTTCAATTCCCAGCAACCACATGGTGGCTCACAATCATCTATAATGGAATCTGATGCTCTCTTCTGGTGTGTCTGAAGACAGCTACAGTGTACTCATATACATAAAATGAGTAAATCTTAAAAAAAAAAAAAAAAACAAACACAGCAGCAGTAAAGGCATACAAGAAATTCTCTAAAAAAAATTACTTTATTTTTAAAAACAAGATTTTATTAGTTCCTTGAGAATTTTTATACATGTATTCATTATAATTTGATCATATTCACCCCCTACTCATACCCTCAATTCCTCCCAGATCCACTCCTACCCTGTCACCCCTTCTGAATTTTGGGTCTTTTTTTTTCTTTTTTCTTTTTTTAGATGATCTGCAAAGTCCAATTTGTGTGTTCGCCATATACTCACGGGTATGGGGACACCTACTGGAGCATGATCAGCCTACCGCGGCCACATGCATGAAGAAAACAGACCTTCTCTTCCCCAGAAACCACTAACTGTCAGGAGCTCCTCAGCTGGGGGGGCAAGGACTAAGGATCCCCGCCCCCATCCGTGCCGAATGCTGATTGGCTTGACCTTGTCGGGTGAGAGGTCACAGAGGTGTGGTCCAGATGACCTTGTTTGGCTCTGGTTCTCCCAGATCTCTGGCTCTTACAATCTTTTTGCCTCCTCTTCTAAAATGTTCCCTGAGCCTTTTGGGGAGATGGCGTGCTATCAATGTCCTGTCTGTGGTGGGACACTCCACAAATATCTTCTGCATTTGACCAGTTGTGAGTTTCTGCATGAACACTGTCCACTCTACAAAGACGCTTCTCTGAGGAGGTCTGAGCTAGTCTATACAGATAAGAATTAAGACAGTAGATTGATGCTATGTCCTTTTAGCAAAATAATAGTAGCGGATTCATCAGCTGTCTCTGAGCTCCCCGTCAAGATTTTTATTTTTTTGTTTTTTGTTTTTGATTTTGTTTTTTGTTTTTAATTAATGAACTCAATTGATTTGGGACGTTTGAGCAAACCATATTTCTCAATACATCTGCTTTTTTTGCATATAGTCACAAACTCCGAAGGACTTTATACCCCTCTGTACTGGTTGGTTTTGTGTGTCAACTTGACACAGGCTGGAGTTATCACAGAGAAGGGAGCTTTAGTTGGGGAAGTGTCTCCATGAGATCCAGCTGTTGGGCATTTTCTCAATTAGTGATCAAGGGGGTAGGGCCCCTTGTAGGTGGTGCCATCCCTGGGCTGGAAGTCTTGAGTTCTATAAGAGAGCAGGCTGAGCAAGCCAGGGGAAGCAAGCCAGTAAGGAACATCTCTCCATGGCCTCTGCATCAGCTCCTGCTTCCTGACCTGCTTGAGTTCCAGTCCTGACTTCCTCTGGTGATCAACAGCCATGTGGAAGTAAGCTGAATAAACCCTTTCCTCCCCAACTTGCTTCTTGGTCATGATGTTTGTGCAGCAATAGAAACCCTGACTAAGACACCCTCAATAAGTAGACTTCAAGTTGTCCGATGTGTGTTCCCTTAGAGTATGCCTGGTGCCTCACACAAGCATCCTAAATAGTAGAAGCATTAACACTTCACACTGGCACAGGAAAGGGAAGGTAGATATGAAAATTAGCTCCCTCACATTGGAACTCTGACTAGGAAAAACACTGAACACTTGGAAAATCACTGGAACAAATGATCAAAAAATCAATTTGCAAATACCTACAAGGCCACGGGGTAATCACCACCATTACTTCATCAAAAACAAAGTTATTGGATGAATCTAATTTCCTTTTGTCACAGAGGGACAGGCATGGTGGATGCGAGGGAGCAGGCAAGGTTCCTACTCTGACTTAAGAAAGCTTGGGGTGTTGTGTCTTGTTGTCCCTACACAAAAGTAGGAAAAATCCTTCCTGTATGGCAGGCAAGAAGCTCAGCTCCAAACAGTTGGATAACATAAAGTCAATGTGCTGAAGAGTCACCTTCCTCTTCGGTGTCCTCTGTCCCTCTCCTTACTGTTCAAGGGGTGGTCTGGGTTCTCCTTCATCTTCCTGCCCTCTATTTTCCCCATTTCTAAAGTTGGGATCTAGTAGGATCCACACCATGGGTTTTAAGGATTAAAAGAGATAGCCCGGCAGTGGTGGCACACACATGCCTTTAATCCCAGCACTTGGGAGGCAGAGGCAGGCAGATTTTTGAGTTCGAGGCCAGCCTGGTCTACAGAGTGAGTTCCAGGACAGCCAGGGCTACACAGAGAAACCCTGTCTCAAAAAACCAAAAAAAAAAAAAAAAAAAAGAGAGAGAGAGAAGGAGAGATAACGCATCTGTTTGGCTTGGTTGAAGGCCCAAGAGCGCTGGCAGCCATTGCCATCACCACCACCATCAAACTGATTTGCCATACAAGGACACTTTCATTGCCACTGCCTCTGATAGCATTCACATCTCGATTTCCCTGGTAACTGTGCCTTTGTGCCCAGCACAGCTGCAAGAGCTGCAGCATGGCTTCACTAGCTCCATCGCACCCACCTGCAATTCCTCCTTCCCTGATCTGTGAGACACTCACAGGTGCTTTGAATCTACCTCCAGGGCCCCCTTCCTTCCTCTTCTCTCCTCGTACCCAGGCTCTGCTTGATTTCACACTGTTTCCTGTACCTGGCCTTTGCTCAGTTTTCCAGTGTCTAGAATACTCTTGTGCCCTTTCTCCCCCTGTAGCATATCCACCCTAAGATGGACATAATCTCTTTCCCGATGCTTCCTTAACCCAGCAGTCAGAGCCCAGCTCCTCTGATGCCATTAGTGTCTCTGGTACATCTCTTCTGGTGCTCATCTCTTCTAAGCCTAGGTTTTAAATCAAAGGTCATGTCCTAATAACCATGCACTGAGCAGTGGGTGACGAAGATTTTTTTTTTTTTTATTCATAGTTCCAGGTAAGAGAAAGCCAGGGGACTAGATTGATCATTAGTTTACATAAATAAACCAAGGGTAGAAAGGGGTGTGGCTAGTCTTGAGAACAACCAGAGACAGCCAGTCCTCCCTTGCTGAGAGTTGAGTCCTCCACCCACCATGGACCAGTTTCTAATAGTAAGAGCTCCGAGCATCATTGTCTCAGGACTGATAGGCTGCCTTCCCGGAAGGTTTTGTTTTTCTCAGTTTTTGTTGAGAATAAAGGTCTGGGGGAGAAGGTGATCTCGCTGGGCTCTGTATCTTCCCTGTGTTGTTTCATGCTAGATATTGTGATTGGCAGCTCCCATCAAAACCCATGGTGAAGGGGAAAAAGGAATAGGAATTGAGGTAGGCCAGAGAAATTATATAGTGGTGATTTAAACACACACACACACACACACACACACACACACACACACACCTGAATTAAGAATGAATTTTATGCTATGTGACATATCATAATAAAAATAATTTGGGAAAAAATAAGCTGGAGATAATTGGTGCGGGGAAAGATGCACATTTGTATATTCTTTATGTTTGGGTGAGCTCAGGATAGTAGCTCACTGGAGGCCTTGGACACGCCCACCCGGGTGTCTCATCTATTCCTTAGGCATTCTAAGGGGATGTCTCTGAAGGGGGTGGGAAGGCAAAGAATCACAGATTTCCCTCCTCCCCCCCAGCCCCAGGCAGTTGCCATGTGCCTGGCTACTTCACAGTGACATCTTTAGAGTCTTACTGTGGAGGCAGTGGTGCCCTGTGGGAACGTCTATCCCTTCAGAGTGCAAGTTAATTTGAAAGGTCACTTCCACTAGCGGCACAAAAGCAAAGTCCCTGAGTTGGGACACTGCTGTGAGTGGCAAATGCTCAGCTCTTGTCAGAATTTTGCAGCATTGGACAGCACACCTGGGGACACTGCCTTGCCAGCAGTGGGTTTACCTGTGTCTGCTTGTCTCCCCCAACCAATCCCGAGGCATCACCTTTGCCCCAACGACCCCCTCCTTGTGCTTAAGCTTAGCAAGTCTACCTGGCAAAGACAATGTGCCCACACGCACTGTCTGCGTGTCTGGTTTCTGTGTGCCTCTCCCCTCGGTGCTGTTTGTCAGTCTGAGGTCTAAGAAGTGGGTGTAGAAGCATGGAATGGGACAGGAGACTGTGTGTGCATCAAACGCATCTGCTCAGCCTCGTGCACGAATAGCAAAGCAGACCGTGATCAGAAGCAGGGGTAATTTTCCATTAACATCCTGATTGAGGTTAATAGATTCAGGGGAGGCAGAGGGAGCAGAGCGGGGCGGGAGGTGCGGGAGGAATAATCAAAATTTGGCAACAGCTGGGCGGCGGGGTGTGAAGGGAAGGCATGGTTGTTGACAGCCCCAAAATGATAAGCATCCCCAGAGAGGCAGAGAAGTGGGACGGAGAGGATGAGCTCTGTTCTCTCTGACACATCCGAGCGCTGCCTGGCTGTGTAAATGGAACAAGCTAGAGAACAGGAAATACAGGCTGGGATACCTGTGAAAGCCGACACCTACTGGCGTCCTAATTGCCAGGCGCCTCGGAAGCTTAGGGGTTTTCTAATTGAACAGCGCTGGCTGTTAGAGCAGTGGGCGGTGGTGGGCAGAGAGGCGGGCGGAATCTGCGCAGTGGCAGGTGTGAGAAGTTCAGAGTGGGATCTGGCCTGCAGGAGCAGACGCAACCTCTTGCCCGTGGGGTCTTGTACGTGGAGACTCGCAGTGGCAGACACCTTAGAGGGCCAAATAGACACGCAGGGCTAGGATGGCCTCCAGTCCCATCTCACCCGCTATAGATTTGACCTTTTATTGTGTCTGTGTAGAGGCAGGAGAATATCCTGAGGAAGGTGTGAGTTTTTATAATTTGTGTGAACGTGTCATGAGCCACCAGGACCTCCGGGCTGCTTGGTTTTGTTTTGTTTTGTTTGTTTTGAACAAGCCTAGGGCACTAAAGATGCCAAATTTTCCAGTCCACTCTGATCTTGCTATACTATGTGAGAACCTTTGACTTACTAAAGACCCAGTGATAGTTTTGTAAGCCAGGCGCTTGGATGCTGGGACACAGATCCTTGGGTATTCATTATTTCACCTTCGTTGAACATATTATACCTGCCAAGAGCCATTACACAGTTCACTCTTGCACATACTTCTAGAATTCTACTTCTAGTTCTTGAATTGACATCTTCCATACACAAGTATCCCCGGGGCAAAGGTACAGATTTGCAAAGGCACACTGTCACCTTTCTAGTTGCTATAAGAAAATACGCCGGGCGGTGGTGGCGCATGCCTTTCATCCCAGCACTTGGGAGGCAGAGGCAGGCGGATTTCTGAGTTCGAGCGAGGCCAACCTGGTCTACAGAGTGAGTTCCAGGACAGCCAGGGCTACACAGAGAAGCCTTGTCTCAGGAAAAAAAAAAAAAAAAGGAAGAAAATACTGGGGACTAGAGAGATGGCTCAGTGGTTGAGAGCACCGACTGTTCTTCTGAAGGTCTTGAGTTCAATTCTCAGCAACCACATGGTGGCTCACAACCATCCATAACAAGATCTGACGCCCTCTTCTGGTGTGTCTGAAGACAGCTACAGTGTACTTACATATAATAAGTAAATAAATCTTTAAAAAAAGAAAAAAGAAAAAAAATACTGACAAATGGGACTTAAGGAAGGTTCCTCCGGCTCATGGCTCCAGGGCATACAGTGAGTCCCAACCTTCTCAATACTGTGACCTAGAAATACAGTTCCTCAAATTGTGGCGACCCTCCAATCATAAAATTATTTTGCTGCTACTTTATTGTTGTAATTTTGCTATTGTTGTGGATCGTAATGTAAATATCTGACAGGCAGGCTATCTGACACACCACCCCAAGGGGTCTCGACCCACAGCTTGAGGACTGCTGGTGTTCATCACAGTGGGGAAGGGTGCATTCACAGTCAGGAAGAGAGAGTGATGAACGCCGGTGACCTCCCTTTCTCCTGTTTAGCCAGTAGGATGTCAACCAATGGAATGCCACCGCCTACCTTTAGAGTGGGTTTTCCCACCTCCATTGCACAGTTTAGAAAGTCCCTCACAGGCGTGCCCAGAGGTTTGTCTTCTAGGTGACGATAGTTCCCTTGAAGCTGACAGCTAATGTTAGCAATGATAAGTGCTTTTTTTTTCTACATAGCAGCATTTTAATTAAAAATAGAGAAAAGAATGATAGCAGGACCTGTAATGAATGAACAACTGGTACTTCTAGATGACAGAATTATTTTATGGCTGGGGCTATTTATAGTCAATCGCTTATTTACATGGGAAAACCAGGATGTAAAACTGCATAATTAGGATCGAGATTCATGTTACTTATTAATATGTGCTTATAAGTAAGCATCACATAACAAAAGCAGGGAGGAAAATCTACCCAAATGCCAGGAATGGCTATTTGAAAATGGCAGAATTACAGGAGTTACAATTTTTCCCTTACACTCATGTTAATTTTCCAGCTTTGGGGAAATGAATAGATAATTATGTTCATAATCATTGTGCTTCAGTTCAAGGATCCAGGGGTCAATTTTCAACTGAATATAAGAGATATAAATTGTTTACTTGATTCTGTGCGGATGAGGACAATCAAGTCTTGAGCTTGGGAAGAGCTCCCAGCAGCTGGCCTGGCCACTCCTTTGGAAAGTGAGTTTATCGAAGAAACCAGAAGAATGGAAAGAGCCCTCCTCCTAGAGCCTGTGTTCAAATCCCGAGCACACCAGCACCCTTACCAGATTTCAGCTGCCATAGAGAATGCATAGAAGGCAGATCCATGGAAGGTGAGGTGGCGCCTACAAGCCTGAACCCCCAAAGGTTTTCCAGTGAATGAGAAAGGCTCTCTCTCTAGTATTTAAGTTAGGGAAGCCACCAAGAGGAGGAAAAGGACTGAATTCAGTACTTCTTTTGTAGCCATTCAGGTTCTTACCTATTTCTGGATCTGGGAGGTGGTGGCGCATGCCTTTAATCCCAGCACTTGGGAGGCAGAGGCAGGAGGATTTCTGAGTTCGAGGCCAGCCTGGTCTACAGAGTGAGTTCCAGGACAGCCAGGACTATACAAAGAAACCCTGTCTCAAAAAACCAAAACCAATAAAATAAAATAAAATAAAAAAATTCCAAAGGTTAGTTTAAAAAAGAGTTGGCACTAAGAGCATCCTTGGGTGAAAGGGAAGGTAGGAACCCTGGTGTGCCCATTGCAAATAAGCCTGGAATATGTACTGGCTTAGTTTTTTCAGTTCTTTATTTTGTTACTTTATGTATCTGAGCGCTCTGCCTGCATACATATCTGTGGGCCATGTACACGCCTAGTGCCTGCAGAAGCCAAAAGAGGGAAACAGATACCCTGGAACCAGAGCTCCAGGTGGTTGTGGGGAGTCATGTGGGGTGCTAGGATTTGAGCCCAGGTTCTTTAGGAAGAGCAGTTAGTGCTCTTAACTACTGAGCCATCTCTCCAGCCCCTGCGTCACCACCTTCACAGTTACTATCAAGGAGACACTGTGGCTGCTATTGGGTTTCTCTTTCTTCTTTCTCCTGTCTCTCTTCTCCCTTCTCTTTCTTCCCCTGTTCCTATTTTTCTCTCTGTCCCCCCTTCCTTTTCACTTCCTCCCTCCTCATCTTCCTCTTCTTTTCTTACTTGAAGAAACAGGAACTGGGCTCGGCATGGTGGCACATACCTTTGAGCTCAGCATTCTGGAGGTAGAGGCAGAGGGTCTATATGATTTCAAGGCCAGCTTGCTGATCTACATGGTTCAAGGATAGCTGGAGCTAGGTAGAGAGATCCTGTCTCAGGAAGGGGGAGGCAGAGACAAGAGAAGAAGAGAAGAGAAGGGAAGGGAAGGGAAGGGAAGGGAAGGGAAGGGAAAGGAAGGGAAAGGAGGGGAAGAGGGGAAGAGAGGAGAGGGGAGGGGAGGGGAAGAACAAAAGAGGAAAACAAGTATTGGAAGAAAGCTCAGATTTCTCAAGTCACAGTCATGCTCTGACACACTCAAAAATCTATGTAAAAGATAAGGCTGCTCCAAGGTTACAGGTCACCTCCTTTCTCCAGCTGATTTCTCTATACAACTAGTAACTCCTATAATTACAGATCATTGTAATGGAGACACAAAGAAAGGTGACGCGGGCTTTACAGTTTTCCCAAGAAATCCACAATGTTCGGGGTCTGCTAATGTCTGCACAGGCTCCAAGTTGCAGCACTCACTTTAACTTAGCCAGGTTTATTGTAAATTCCTAGTCAAGCTCCCCGCTGTGATGTAGGCCTCAGTCCTTGTCCTCCCTGCCTCTGGGTTAGATGTCAGAGCTGAGGATGGTTAGTGTTTTTATAAATGATTATATAGAGAGAACTTCTCTATAGAGAACTGCTAGGAAATCTGGCCAGCTCTCAGAAGACGGGGAATTTTCCACAGTTTCCTTTCCAGAAAGGGAGTGTGAGCTCAGGTTACAAGGCCAAGTGCAGAAGGCTGGATTCTGAGCCCCGAGCCCAGCGCTGGGCAACCACTTACAATGAGGACCAGCTTTTGTGCTACTAACAGCCAAGTGGAAGTAACCAAGAGTCTTGGACCAGATCTGATTGCTTTAAAAATAATTCAGCAGTTTGGGGCTTTTGCCAAGGCTGTTGTATTCAGTTGGCATGTCCAGGGTGAGAGAATCGGGGCCATCACAGTCCCCACAGTGTCCTGCCTTCTGCTCAGCCTCTGGTCGTTGAGCTTTATTTACTTGAGCCAGTGGCTTACAGCCCAAGCAAAAGCCAGAGAACAAATCAGAGACAAGAACCTGCAAAAGCATCCCGTGTTGGGTGTACCCCAGATCCTCAGAATCTCCCCAGAGAATGTTAAACTAGCTCTGGGGGGGGGGGGAGAAGGAACAAATCACCGGAGGCAAAGAAAGGGACGGATGGACAGACGGACACCCAGGCAGCTCATGTTGGGATCTGCCTGGGATGCAGAGGCTTGGGTCTACCTCTAGGTCTTCGACCTGGACAATTGTGTTCTTCCTTTGAACGCCAAGGGAGCCATGGAGGGCGGGTCCCTTTTCAGGCCCGTTACTCCCCACTACTAAGCCAATTGCTCTCGGTGGCAGGGAGGCTAATGTGGGCTTTCTATCGTGCATTCTATCAGGGACACTGGTAAGTTGTTGTGATCAGTATGTTACATACAGAACTGTGGTCTTTAGGCTCTTTCTGAGGCACACAAGCAGTGTAGGGAGTGTCTTAGCAACTGAAGCTTGGCTTAAGCTACACACTGCACCCTTTTCTAAGAACATAACTTAGAACTTAGGACCCTCGCCTGCATGTACTGTGTGTACATTCCCCTCTCTGAACAATGCACTTAGAAACTTGTTGGCAACTAGGACCCCTGCCCCCGGCTGCTTGTATACCTCCTTTTTGCCCCTTTCACTAAAACATCCATTCACTTATTTTATGTATATGGATTCTTTGCCTGTCTGTGTGTCTGTGCACCATGCATGTGCCTGGAGTCCTCTCAAGCCAGAAGAGGGCATCGAGTTCCATAGAACCGAGACAGTTATAAGCTGCTAGCTGGGTGCTAGAATTGAATCCAGGTCCTCTGCCAGTGTCCTCTTAACTGCTGAGCCATCTCTCTAGCCTCTGTATACCTGCTTTAAACAATGGGAATCTATACTGCCTTTAGTAATGCCTTGACAATGTCCCATGTCTATTAAGTATGTCACAGAAACTATGAGGGATGAGCTGATCTGGCCTGAACTAGTTTAGGTTGCATGCTCAGTAAGGCAAACTATGTCCTTTGAGTGAAAGTTTAGGGAGAATTCCCAACTTGTTTTTTTTTTTTTTTTTTTTTTTAAGATTTATTTATTTATGTGAGTGCACGGTAGCTGTCTTCAGACACACCAGAAAAGGGCATCAGATCTTATTACAGATGGTTGTAAACCACCATATGGTTGCCAGGAATTGAACTCAGGATCTCTGGAAGAGCAGTCAGTGTTCTTAACCACTGAGCCATCTCTCCAGCCCCCTATCTATCATCTTATGCCCATGCATAGTTGGGCATTCTCTCTCTCTCTCTCTCTTTTTTTTTTTTTTTTTTGGTGTGTGTGTGTGTGTGTGTGTGTGTGTGTGTGTGTGTGTGTGTTTCTTTAGAGCATCAGATCCCATTACAGATGGTTATGAGCCACCATGTAGTTGCTGGGAATTGAACTCAGGGCCTCTGGAAGAGCAGTCAGTGCTCTTAACCTCTGAGCCATCTCTCCAGCCCCACAGTTGGGCATTCTTATGGTTAAAATCATAAGTCTCGTGAGGAGGACGTGCAGTGAACAAAGGCTTACATAATCCAAGCCTGTTAGCCATGCAGCTTCTCATGAGACTCACAAAAGGAAGCTCCAACAATAATCAGGGCTACTGAGGGCCCTCGCTCACAGGGCCCAATGTTGCTCTCGATGGTGTATTCCCCTTTGATCTGTACTATTGCTTTGCTTTTGAATAAGTTTCCACGCTACTCAATTCCATGACTAAGGGGCTCAGGACATGGCAATACTGGGCCTGACCCTGACCACTTGTGGGGCAGTGGACCCTGCTACCAGACAGAAGAACTAATAACATAGTAACAAAGTTCAGAACCCCGATGAAACTCATAATGGAGAACAGAGGAGTTCAGACTAGCTCCCATCCAGATTCCTGACCTGGAGCATGTCCTACTAAGAGGACCATGACAACCTATAGTACATAGCCTGGAGTTCTCCATGCTAATGAGGTATCTAGGGGCCTGGAGTGTTTAGCCAGTGAGCTTCCCTTTCTAGGCATCCCTTCTTGCGAAAGGTATTTAATCTCTGGTTTGCCCTGAGAAAGTCATATGCATCTTCATCCACCCATTCTAAACTCCACACAGTTCCCAGCAATGTCTGGGTACCCAGGAGTTTGAGAAACACAGTCTCAGTCCCAGCCCCTGCCATTTCTCGGAGAAACATCAGCTGGAACCCCTATATTAGATTGCGGTTCTCCCCCGCCTTGAGCAGCGCTCTGACACCCCAGCAACGAGGTGGAAACACAGAACCACAACCGCTAGTAACTCCTGTTATGTTTATTATTCTCGAGTTTCTATCATGAAATAATTATAGACTTAAAAAGAAGTAGGCAAAAACATTCTTTTTTGAGATGAGGTCTCATGATTGTAGCCCTGGCTGGCCTGCTTCTCACAGAGATCCGCCTACCTCTGCCTCCCAAGTGCTGGGATTAAAGGGGTGCCATGGTGCCTGGCTGTAAACACTTCAAATATTATTTCTTTTTATGTTATATGTATGCATGTTTTGCCTGTGTGCATGTATATGTAGCATGTGTATGCTTGGTTCTGCAGAGCCAGAAGAGGGATTCTTTGGAACTGGAGTTCCAGATGAGTGAGAAGTCACCATCTGGGCGATGGCAACTGATCCTGATCCTCTGGAAGAGCAAGCAGCAAGTGCTGGTGACCAACCACTGAGCCATCCCTCCAGCGCCTGCAGACACATGCTTTGACAACAATTTACTTGAGAGAGCTGTGCCCTTGCTGTGCGTTTTTTTCTGGTAGGCTCTTTTGCTTGATGGGGAGAAACTTGAAGAAAGAGGAATAAAATCCAGCACTAGGTCAGACCCAGACTTCTTGGGGTCTGAAATCCTGGTGGCAGAATGATTACATGTGTCTGTTATGGAGCCTCCAGAAGAGCCTATTTGGGAGGTTAAGAGCCGCCTCTAAGATGCCAAGCTTTTTATCATCCTTTTAGGATAGCTGAGCCAAGACGGGCAGAATTTCATTCCCTCTTTTAGTATTTCACTTGTCTTATCTGACATCTGTCTCTTTTTAGCCTATAAAAGATGCTACTGTTTCTGCCAAACCTTAAGTAAGAGGTAAAACTATCTTGATTTTCTACATAGAAATTCATTTTCATGAACTTTCCCAAGGGTTTCCAAACCTAAAAAGATTTATATCAAAAGTTCCTTTTTATAATACTTAGGTTATTATTAAATTACTACTACTACTGCTATTATTATTTGTTTTTTTGGAGACAGGTTTGTGTGTGTGTGTGTGTGTGTGTGTGTGTGTGTGTGTGTGTGTCTGTCTGTCTGTCTAGCTCTGGCTGTCCTTGAACTCACTCAGTAGACCAGGCTAGCTTCAAACTCAGAGATCTGCCTGCCTCTGATCTGGATTAAAGGTGTGCACAACGACCGCCCAGCAATTATTTTTATGTTCATGTATATTATGTTCAGTGGATTTGTGTTTGCCAGTGTGTATGTGTGTGTGTGTGTGTGTGTGTGTGTGTGTGTGTGTGTGCATATGCGCATGCATGTTATGTCATGACTCATATGTGGAAGTCAGAGGACAATTTGTGGGAGTCAGCTCTCTAACCATGTGGATCCCATGAATCAAACTCAGATGGTCAGGCCTGGTTACCTTGCTGGCTATCCTCCTATAAAATTTAAAGAGGCACAATGGCACTCTACCTGATTTCATTTATTAAAGACTAGCAAAAGAAGGGCTACACTTTGACAAAGGATTAGTTCCTTAGATGGAGATTCCAGGTGACCAGGATAATGCACTAAAAAGTCTTCAGAATCTAGAGCACTTACTGAATGTTTGACAACATTGACTAAGAACAAAAAGTCACATACCACTAAACAGGCGTGTCCCATGCCAGGCCAAACAGACAAGTTTTGTTTCAGGATACAAAGATGGACCACCTGCCTGCCCTTGGGTGCAGGAAAGGTAGTGTGGGCTAATTGGCCCACAACCTTCTCAGCCAGTGCTGGCGGCTTGAGGATCTGCCGGGCCACCAAGTCACAGGGGCTGATGTCCCCAGCACACCCAGGGCTCAGAGCATGGGTGGGACCTTGGCGTCATTCAGACTTCATGTTGTATGGATTTAGTTCAGCAAAAGGAAGTTGCGTCAATGGCACAGTTTGTCGCTAATACACATTCAGTGGATTTGTCCCTGGTTATCAGTGCTAAACTTAGAGGTGAAAACATCATATTGCGTACTAGGAGATTGTCCTGAGATCTGCGGTAAGAGGAAATGGACAGCGTTGTTTCTGGGGTATAAACAGCCACTCGAGCTCAGCATGTGGCCATTCGCTGAGAGCTGTTCGCATGCTCCTGCTTCTTGACTGACTGTGTACTTGGCGTGTGCAGCAATTGGCTTGGGTTTGTGTGTTTATCACGGTTCCTACCTCCCACTGCCACAGCCGAAGGGAACCATCACCAAGAGTTTATTGATAGTTATGACAACCTTAAATTACCAGCTAGGGCCTGTTGAAACTGTCCCTTCAGAACCAGGATCATTCTCAGGTATAAATTTCAGCAATGACAGAGCCTCTGGAAGCCTCAGCACAGACCCATGGTCCTCTTTTTCTGTTTTCTTTTTTTGGGAAAGGGTCCCGCTGTATATCTTTGGCTGTCCAAGAACTCACTGTGTAGATCCAGCTGGCCTCAAATTCACAGACATCTACTTGTCTCTGCCTCCTGGGTGCTGAGATAAAAGGTATGTACTCCTATATTTCAGTCTCTACAGTCCTCCTTAGGAGCCACCACTGAAAGCTGGGAGGTATCCAGAGGAACTTTCATTTGCCCTGGCCCCTTTCTTGTATTCTACCTTCTCCACTAAGAGGGGGAAAAAAAAAATGAAGCCAAACACGGTGGCTCGTAACTGTAATCATAGCACCTGGAGTTCAAGCCAAAGATGTTTGGCTATACCGTGAATTCTAGGCTAACCTGAAAAATGGAAGAGGCTATCAAAAACCAAACCAAAACAAAAAACAAAGCCCTAAACTCCCCTTGTAGTTTATAGAGATCACGCACTGGTTCTTTCCCATCTAACATCTCATGCAGTGTCAGTAAGAGCCCTCCCAGAGCTTGCATATGAGTAGAGAGACACAAGATTACCTCTCTCCAACCTGATCTGGGTAGCAGACACTGGGACCAAAATTCTCACACATGTGCTGAGCTTAACTTGTTTCTGTAAGCTGGTTACGAGGGTTTAGAAATCAAGGACCTTCAAGTGGGATGTTTAGATGAAGTATCCAGAGCCAGATAGGGCTCCCAATGCCCAAGGAGCCATTACCAGGTTTCTACTGACTTTGCCAGGTTTCTTTCTGGAAAAGACTGACTGAATAAGGCTCCTGCTGCATGGAGTCTCGGGAAATCTCAAACCACTTGGATATAAACTCTAGCTGAGCTTGCTCTGGCTGTTTGTGCCTCTCACGTCCAAGGGGATCATGTCAGGAGAAGATCCTGCCCCCAAGGGCAATGTCCCCTAGCTGGAGCTGAGCAGGAGAAGCCCCTATGTTCTAGGGTTCCAGGGTCCCCCCCAACTTTCTTTAATCTAGTTTCCCTCTCCGTGCGTCCCACTGTTCCTTGCAGGACTGTTCCAAGCAGTGGGAGCAAGTGGTAGGGCTCTTAACCCCAGGCTTGGAAAAGTCCCATATTTCTCTTCTCTCTGATTATAGTTGCTGGTCCAGGAAGGATGGGGACAGCCTGGAGTCTGGCCCACTCCCAAAGCTTTTAAGTCCTTAGTCATCAGTAAATAGCTATAATGCTTAGTGTCTGGGTGCAACTCTCTTCTGCTGGGTTGCCTGTGGTTGTCATGGATACAGCTTTGTCTTTGGAGGCTCACAAGCACGGAGGATTTAAGCAAATCCTGATGGGTCAACATTTCCATAATACTGGAAAGAAAGAAAAAAAAATCAGAAAAAGAAAGAACACAGTTTCTTAAATAATTCCAACAAAATCCTTAAACAGTTCCAAATTAATGACCAGAATACCAGAGGAATCCTAAACTTTTGTGGCCAACCTAAAAGGCATCCACATTTTAAACAAATGTTCAGGGTTGGAAAGACAAATTCTATTAATGGTTCTGATGGCAGAAGTGGAAATGATTGTATTGTGCCCCCTTCAATATTTTGAATAATAAAATGTTACATATTTCTTTTCTTGCCAGTGCTTATTTTCCAGAATATTCTTAACTTGCCAATGGTATATGTCCTATTCCAGCCAATACATGAACCTGTGTTCCAAGCAAGCAGTGGTGTTTCTGCCTGCCTCTGGGGATTTGGTGGCATTTGGTAATGGTGCTGGAAGATGGATAGATTGAATTAAGAAGGTCTGAAGAGGAAAGAAAGGGAAATTACTTGGTTTTGCATTGTAACCAAACATCTCACGTGTCATTGACGATGACCTGGGAGCTCTCTGAGTGGCTTGTAAGTCACTTACACGGAGGGGACTGTGGCTCGGTGAAGCAGAGGTCACAGGCTGGGAGCCTGAATGCAGGCACAACTCCTGTATGTTTTGGATCTTTGATCAAGAAATGCATTATTTAGTGGACTGCTCATGGCAGTGTGTTTCAGAAGACCACGCTTGACGCCTTGGCCAGGAGGAACTCAGAGACTTCTAGGAAGAAGATGCCAGGCATGCTGGATCCCTGGTATCTCCCCTCACCTTGGAAGATGCTTGCATAGTGTTCTGTGATCAACACCAGGAGGCTGCCCCTCCTTCCCCTTCAACACCTAGCCGTCTTCTCCTTGCCTCCGAGTTCCCTGATGCTGTCAGGAGCTGCAACCACCCAGGGACCTTCTGAACTGGAGTGGGAAAAAGTTGCTGCTAATTTCCTCTTGCATCCCTGAGTTCTCACACGTTTGTATGTAGATGACAGTTTAGTTCTCAGTCTCTGCTTGCTCGGCAGTCTCTAGACTCTTCCCCAGCCTCCACTGTTACGTCACCTGCCAATCATTGGAGCATCCACATGGAAGGTAAAACACACTTGTCCTGCTCCAAATGCTCCCATACAAAGCTCTCTGTGCAGTTTAGAACAGAGTAGGTAGTGACAGTGCCCTCCACCCCCACCCCGGTCATTAGACGGTCATAATTGTGCTGCGTCTGGTAGTCTGGGAGACATGAGCCACCCCCAAGACCAGGTAGAAGTCAACCAAAGTTGCCACATCCAGGTGCAAATGCCCTGGGGGCCTAGCTCGTGCTGCTTCTCAGAGACAATGGATAGACAGATGGCTGCCAGGGAAGCCGAGTGACAGGGGACCTCTTACCTTGACCAGGCCTATTTTGAGGTGGATCTGAGAGCACCAAGGTGGCTTTGGAGGAAGAAGATGAGTAGGCCAGTCCCTGCTAAAGCTCTGAAGTTCATATTTGACACTCAAGGGAATCCTGACCCTCAAAGTTTCCAGATATTTCTTCCAGGGCCACCACCGAATGAGATCGACTCCATGGAAAAGCTAAGGGCTAGACTGATCCTTTCTGGTCTCAGCCATACAGAGACAACTTTCATCCGGCTTAAATGAACTTTCTTAGTAAAACGGGAGTCTGAGGTTTGGGTTTTTAAGTTGACTTGTGTAATGAAGCTTCCGGTGACGACTTGACCTGTCCCGTGGCCTCCTTGAATCCCAACCAAAGAGCAACGGGAGGAAGCAGTGAGGGAAGAAGTGCGGTGGCGGGGCAAGACTTGAGACCGACCTTAAATGAACACGAGCAAGAGATGAAGGACGGGCGCGGTGGGTCGTGAAGGGTCCAAGCAGCAGGAATCTATGTCAGTGTCCGGAACCGCTCAGGTCCAGAATGCGCAAAGCCCTGTGAAACAACACCTGAGAGGAGAATAAAGCCGCAGAGTCCGGGAAGCATCTTCATGGAAATGCCCTCATGCATCTTCACAATCCCCTGGGAGCGGGGAGCGGGTTCACTATGCTCTGACCTGGTAGGGACTTCCAGTGTCAAAGCTGGGACTGGAGTCCAGCTCGTCTCCGCCTACACATTAGGCTCTCCCTACCGCCCGCAGTGCGTTATGGTCTAGGTCACATAGCTCAAAGGCTCTTTTGACTCTGGGTGAGAAGCACCAGAGGGAGGACCTGCCCTGGGAGGAGTGGGATGCTCCGGACTTTTCCTTCAGTGTTCACCAGGAAGTAAAACTATCCTCAAAGCATAGAACAAATTTCTCTGGCGTGGGTCTTTAAAAAATTAATTTTTTAGATTTTTATTTTTATTTTATGTGTATAAGTATTTGCCTGTGCGTATCTGTCTGTGTAGCATGTGCATGCAGTGTCTGTGGAGGGCTAAAGGGGGTGTAAGATCTCCTGGCAATGGAGTTGTAGACAGTTGTGAGATGTCATGTGGGTGCTGGGAATCAAACCTGGGTCCTCTAGAAGAGATGCCAGTGCTCTTAACCACAGAGCCGTCTTTCCAGCCCCACCCTTATGCCCCACCCCCACCCCTCCTCAGCAAGTCTTTTGAGGAGTGTTGAGCAGTCTGAGACATCCGAGGCTTGGCATAGATGTCTTTTTCCACATGGCTTTCTTCCTCTAAGACTTCTACGGCTCCATCGATCCAGAAAGTACTTGCTTGGTGTCTCTGTTACTCACTAGCCTTAAGTTTCTTGGATAAAGGAGCTGTGGTCCCTCCTTCACGGAACCCCAACCCACAGCCCAGACTGACCAGGAGTATGCCAGCAATCATTGCTGTGAAACAGCAGCGATGCCACAAGAGACCGTGAAGTTACCCTGACTTAGCACACAAAGACAGAAGGTAGATTCTAGACTCCCTGTGCCATCTGGCTGATGTGAGTCCCAGAGGTGTTTGTGGTTATTTCAGAGGTTACCCTGAAGTCCAGAGATGCGAAATGAATCACACAACCCATCTTATCTATGGCGCCAACCTGGTAGAGACTCAAAGTGGCTGTTGGATTTTCTAGGATGTGATGAAAGTCCAGAGAAAGCTGATGGGAGGCAATGCCCCTTTTCAGATCCCCAGGCCTGCCTCTCGCGTAAGTTGTTACATTAGATACCTGGTCATCTTAAGAGAAGTTTTACACCCAGAGTGCTCTGAGGATGAATGTACCCCAGACAATGGAGAAGTGCACATTCAACTCGGTGCAGTTCAGTATGGCGGCCAGTCAGGACTCACTGTGGTGTTTGCCTGAGTACTGTCGAGAGAGTATTGGTTGAAGACTCCAAGATCATTTGGGGATGTGGGCATAAACCTCGATTTCAGGAAGGTTCTTCAACTCTTCTCTTCTTCTTGGGAAGTTGAAGGCAGCCTTCTCATTTCTGTGTGGAAAGAGCAGAAGTGGACACCATCTCACGCTCTTTCCTTATAGTCGCTTCACTGTAGTCTTGTGTTTCCTATTTGCCTTCAGTATTACCTAGGACATTGACATCTGCTCCCTGACCCAGGCCATCACCCCCAGGATTGGCCTCGTGTTACTGGAGCCTCCACACAAAACAGTGAGTGTCTCTGGAGAAAGTCTTCCTGGCTTTGGGGGCTATATAGTTTCATTTGTGTTCTTTGTGTGTGTGTGTGTGTGTGTGTGTGTGTGTGTGAATACACATCTATGTATGTGCTTGTAGAGGTTAGACATTGAAATTGGTGTCTTCTTCAGTTACTTTCCACCTTATTCATTCATTTATTTATTTGTGTGTGCTTACACACGTGAGGGTGCATTTGTATACATACACATATGCGTGCATATAAGGGCTAGAGGTTGACATCAGGTGCTGTTCAGGACTGCTCTATAAACTATACATTGAGGCAAGGCTTCTCACTTGGAGCCAGAGACTACTGATTCAGCAAGCCCAATCAGCTCTTTGTCTGGCAGTTACTGGTCTCTGCCTTGGAGTGCTGGGATTCCATGGAGTGAAGGGCTGCCATGCCTCCCCAGGATTTGCACAGGCTCTAGGAATCTGAGTTCTGGCCTTTCCTATTGCCCAGCAAGTACTGTAACCAGCTTATTTTTTGACCTAAAGTCTTCCACTAAACCTGGAACTCATTGATCTGTCTAGACTTGTTAGCCAGCAAGCCACAGGGGCCATCCTCTTATTCTGTTTCCTCAGTGCTGGGGACCACTGTTCCAGTCTTTCACATGGGTTCTGAGAATCAAACTCAGGCCCTCAGACTTGTGTGTCAGCTACTGTCCCATTGGAGCTGTCCATCTCCCTAGCCCCAAGGGTGGTGTTTTCTTATATCGTACCCATCACAGTCTGAGATGGACAATTTTCTCTGTTCTCCCTTCCCTTCTCCTTCCTCTTCTTCCTTATATGTCTCCCCCAAATGAAGTAGTGTCTTAGTCAGGGTTTCTATTCCTGCACAAACATCATGACCAAGAAACAAGCTGGGAAGGAAAGGGTTTATTCAGCTTACACTTTCCACATCGCTGTTCATCACTAAAGGAAGTCAGGACTGGAACTCAAGCAGGTCAAGAAGCAGGAGCTGATACAGAGGTCATGGAGGGATGTTCCTTACTGGCTTGCTTCCCCTGGCTTGCTCAGCTTAGAACCCAAGACTACCAGCCCAGGGATGGCACCACTCACTATGGGTCCTCCCCACTTGATCACCAACTGAGAAAATGCTCCCCAGCTGGGTCTCATGGAGGCATTTCCCCAAGTGAAGCTCCCTTCTCTGTGATAACTCCAGCCTATGTCAAGTTGACACACAAAACCAGCCAGTATAAGTAGGATCTCCGTGTCCTTCTCTGTCAGTAGTCTCCTGTGTAATCCCCCATGCTTGGGAGATCTCGAGTGAACTCTGAGCATCTGTTGCTTAAGCTCAGGGACTGCTAGCTTCCTTTTTTGGCTGCTTTGGCTCAGGCTACTCAGGGACATGAAAATCATCTATTTACAACAAATGGGGACCAGTTGCCGGCAACTGAGATCACTTCAAAGGGCTTTGATATCAGCAAAGAGTATTATTGTTTCAGGAGGACACTAGTGACCTGAAAACAAGTCGGGGAGCAGCCCAGATCACATGTTCTGGAGACATCTCTAGAGTGGGGCTTCCATCTTGGTGCGGTAAATGACACCTCAGGGAAAGCTGAGAAAAAGAAGCAGGGTAAGTTCCCTCTGGGAATGTGAAAAGGCCCTGCTGGAGCCAGATAAGCCTGCCCAGGGCCTCTGATATAGCTATTGCTACAAAATAGCTATTACTCAGGCGATGTTGCTGCCTGATTGGTATCCATGACCCAGTCAAGGTTGGACTGGAGAGAAGGCATAGGGCAGGTGGATACAATGAAGCTTGGCTGGCAGAAGAGGCAGAGGGAAGTGGTCCCAGGAGGTGCTGTCCCAGTCGCCGTATTCCTGGGGGTTTTACAGAGTAGGTGGACATACTCTTTCTTTCAAAACCTCAGTTTGTCAACATGGTGATGGAAAAGACAGGAAGAGGTGGAGCCTTCTCGTGCCTCCTCTCAGCTATGCCTAGATACCTTCTGCTTCTGTCATGTTGGACACTCTGCACGGTGGGCACCGCAGTGAGGGCATTTGGCTCTGGAGCGTTTTAAAAGGAAAGGGTTGCTGTTGTTCAAGCTCATTCTTGGGAAGTGGGAAATATAATTTTGGTTCACTTCCTGTTATCTAAAACTTTGTTGGTCACACCTAAACTGTAAAGGCATCTGGGTGATGTGGTCCTTAACTGGCTCAAATTCTACAACCACAGGACTAAGATGGGGAAAGGACGTACCAGGAGACAGCTCCTGTCACAGTTAGCTTCAGTCATCAACTTGCTACAAGCCTACAGTCACCAGGGAAGAAGAAACCGCAACTGAAGATCAGATTGGCCTGTGGCCACATCTATGAGGCATCTTCTTAATTATTTTTATTAGTTTGGTTTTTGAGACGGGGTTTCTCTCTGTGGCCCTAGCTGTCATGAGACTTGCTCTGTAGACCAGCCTGGCCTCCAACTCAGAGATGGGCCTGCCTCTGCCTCTGAAGTGCATAGATTAAAGGCAAGATCCACCACAGCCCGACCATTTTCTTAATTATTAATTTGTGCAGAAGTGCACTCTTTGTGGGTAGTGCTATTCCTGGGCAGGTGGACTTGGGCTATATAAGAAAAGTAGCTGAGCAAGCCAGAGATCAAGTCACTGAACAGCATCTTTCACAGTGTCTGCCTCCAAGTTCTGCCTTGAGTTCCTGCCTTGACTTCCCTTGATAATGCAGTGTAATCTGTAAACGGAATAAACCCTTTCCTCCCCCAGGTTGCTTTGGGTCGTGGTGTTTATCACAGCAACAGAGAACAAAGGAGCACACAACAACAGAGCACGAAGTGGCACCTCTTCAAAGGACTGGAGCAGGTCACGGCCAAGGCTGGAAGCAAATTAGGGGCAGCTCTTCTGTGAACCCTGGAGGAGCGAAATCCAGAGACAGAGACACAGCTAAGACGGAGACAGAGACAAAACAACAACAACAACAACAACAACAACAAAAAGACCCATGGAAACTTTGCTAGAAGAAGTATCAAGGCTCAGCAATAGTAAATTATACACATATATTGGATATGTACGTATTTGGCTTACTTAATTTGAGACAAGGTCTTACACTATTGTCCAGGCTGGCATGGAGCCAGAGCTGGCTTTGAACTTATGGCAATGCTTCCACCTCCGTCTCTTGAGTGCTGGGATTACAAATGGAGGTGGAAAGGAAGGGAGGAAGGAGAGAAGAGAGAGAAAGAGAAGAGAGAGACAGAGAGACAGAGCGACAGGGAGACAGAGACAGAGACAGAGAATGAGAGAAAGGGGGGGGCTTGAGGCTGGACAGTTGAATCCTTTCATACACAAATCAAGTAATGTTTTAAAATTAACACAGTGATAAACTTACATTTACAGTTTGTATTCACCCCTAAGGCTACAAACATCAGAGTGTAGGTGACTTAAAACGCTAGAAATTCACTCTATCGTGGATATGGAGGCCAAAACTTCAGGGAGACGTAGAAACGACCTTAATTTACCACAGACAAATACAGGAGAGTAAGCTTATGCAACATCTGTAATGACAGTGTCCCTGTCACCCTAGTGATACCAATTAGTTCATTATGCAGATATGGCGGCAGTCATGGTCATAGGTCCTGCCAGCCATGTCCTCTCTAGGGATGAACAGGGAGCTGGGAGATCTGGAAAGTCTCATTTATGAGCCTATAAATCCTCTGCTTCTCACAAAATAAGTTCCCCAGCTTGGCTGGGAGAGGGAGACATTTTCTCTTTCCTTAAGCCCCTATCTTTCCTCTTTCCCATGTTTATCTTTGTGCTGCCGGAGAGGGCTGGACACTTGCCTGGCTTGATCTCTGGCCAAAACAAAGGATTCGTACCCGTGCTTTGGGAAGGGAAAGAAGAAAATGTATTGCTTGTCAAGAGAACAACTGAGAAACTCATTTAGGTTTCAGGCAAGGCCTGGGAGGTGGGAGAGGGTGGGGGAGTGGAACAAACAACCTCTGGGGCAGCCAGAGAGCAAGCACACCCTCCTGCTCCCTGGGACATGTTTGCCTTTATTCAACAAGCCTTTATTCAGCACCTACCACGTGGCAGGCAGGGATGTGGAAATAAGTTCTCTTTAGGATTAGGTAAGTGGCTAGCTGCACCTAGGGCAACCCATCTCTTAATTTTGTTTTATTTATTTATTTATTTATTTATTTATTTATTTATTTATTTATTTTTGGTATGTGTGCATGCATGCATATGTGTATGTAAGTGTATATGTGAATATGTATGTGTGTGTGCTCAAACACATGCGTGCATACTTGTGCCTGCAATGGTGCATATTTGGAGGTTAGAGGACAATTTTCAGGAATCAGTTCTCCCTCTTCCACCACAAGAACCCTGTGGTTCCCTCCCTCTCTTCCTCTCTCTCCCTCTCTTCCTCTTTCTCCGTCTCTTCCTCTTTCTCCCTCTCTTCCTCTCTCTCCTTCTCTTTCTTAAAAGATTTATTTATTTATTTTATGTATGTGAGTACCCTGTCGTTCTCTTCAGACACACCAGAAGAGCATCAGATCCCATTGCAAATGCTTGTGAGCCACCATGTGGTTGCTGGGAATTGAACTCAGGACCTCTGGGAGAGCAGTCAGTGCTCTTAACTGCTGAGCCATCTCTCCAGCAGCAGAAATAATGTTTTAGAAAGGATATACTGTTCAATAGGAAGACTGGCGGTTTAATCAATTTCTTTGCTTCCTCATTCATCATCTAATCACTGAGTCATTTTTCATGTGCCAGAGACCATGAGACTATGGAGATGGCTTGGTCAGTCAAGCGCTTGCCACATAGGGATACGGACCGAAGTGTGATCCTAGAGCCCATGTCAAAAACAGGACGTGGCAACACACAATTGAAACCTCAACACTGCAGAAGCAGAGACAGTTGTTTCCCTGGGATCAAGGGCCAGACATCCCAGCCTACTTGGTGAGACCAATAAGAGATGCCATTTCAAAACACAAGATGGATGACTTCGGAGGCATAATTCTCCATGTTTACCTCACCTCCACATACACACTTGGACATGCATCCCCTGCCACAGAAAACTGCACATATATGAACATGCATATACATATGCACACAGGCAAAAGAAAAGGCAAGTGAATGAAGATTCCACCCTCCACGGATGTAACAGAGGAGGAATGGGTAGCTTGGGTGGAGCATGCTTCATTCTACCTAGAGTTGATGAAGCTTTCTTAGGGCATAAAAGCTTGGAAGATCTTTTCTTTTTCTTTAAGACTTATTTTATTTATTTCATGTATGTGAGTTACATTGTAGCTGTCTTCAGACACACATAGGAGGGAATCAGATCCCATTACAGATGGTTGTGAGCCACCATGTGTGTGCTGGGAATTGAACTCAGTACCTCTGGAAGAGCAGTCAGCGCTCTTAACCACCAAGCCACCTCTCCAGTCCTTGGAAGATCTCTAAATGCTGGGGTGCTTTATATGTGACAGTCATTGTTGCTGCGTTCTGAAAGAGAGCTGGCCCGGCAGAGCCATTTTAAATCGTCAAATGATGGGTTTTGTTAGACCTCCTCTTAGTGATGCGCTCTCCAAGTTTCTAGTTCTGCGGTGTCCCCCGATCTAGTTAGTGTTCTGGTGTGGTGAGAAACACTGTAACCAAACAGCAGCTAGGAGAGCAAGGGTGGATTTTCTGTTAGAGCTCCGGGGTCATGCCCCCCCCCCCCCCCAGGAAGCTGCAGAGGGAAGTCAGGGCAGGCGCCCGGAGGCAGAAGCTGAAGCTGCAACTGTGGAGGAATGCTGCTTGGATGCTCATTTTTTATGGCTTGCTCAGCTTGCTTCTTTATACAACCCAGAGCCACCTGCCTAGGGGGTGGCGCTGCCCACAGTGGCCTGGTCGCTCCTACACCACTCATTAATTAAGAAAATGCTCCCACAGACCTGTCTATAGGCCAATCTGATGGAGGAAATTCTTCTAATGAGCTCCCACCCCGAGGTGACTCTAGTTTGTGTTGACAAAAACTAGCTGGCGCCAGCCTCCTTATCCATGGCCGCCTCTCTCCACCTGGTCCATTTTGGACATACCTCCTCAGGCCAAGTCGTCTCAGTGTCTCCACCACTCAGGGCTGCATCTCCATGGATATGACCACCACCAAAGCCTCTCCTCACCAAGCTGAGCCTTGGTATTTCTTTAGGACGCTGAGGAGCAGAGATGGAACCTACTTCAGTCTCACACGGAGTCTGTGGACAAAGGGGAGAGGCAGGGAGGGGCAGGAAAGGGCAGGACAGGGCTTCTCCCTGTGGATTTTCTTCAATCACTTCACTGTCAAGCTGAGGTGTCTTCTACCACTTCTAATTCTCAAATCATGGGGATCCATCAGAGACCGTGTCTGGAGGACTCAAGACAACACAGTCAGGTGGTTCTGGGGGGGGGGGGGAGGTGGATCCAGGAAAGGAGGGAGAGAGGGGGTTGAGATCCCCTCCATTCTCCTTTCTGCTTGTAGAGGGTTCCTGGGTGTTGTCTCTGCAGGATGCCTACCTCTTGAGTTGGCCCCGCCCTTACTGGCCCTTGAGTCTGTTTTCTGTGAGTCAGAAGGCTCGACTTCCCTGTGCTCTGGGTGGTGTGAGAGCCACAGCCTCTGCCCCTACGCCTGCTAAATGAAACGTGCTTACTCAATAATCAGCGGCAGGCTGGTGTGCCACAGTGACATCCACAGTCAGGTGTGCTCAGACGTCTACCTGGGGTCCGGTTACACTGTGCTTCGCTGGGGCCTCACTGCACGGCCCCCTCCCCCTGCCCAGATCCCTGGCTACTCTGCAATGAAGACGTTGAGGACCATCACTAATTCACCAGGTGTCCTCCTTCAGCCTGGCATGCATTTTTAATTTACATGTATATCAAGAGTCAGGTGACATAGCCCTGCCCCCTGCTCTGTCCTCCTGGAACACGTCCAGACTCAGCTGTGAGCTGTTATTCCAGCTATCTCCCTGCAAAGCAGCACTTGCCACTTACTTGAAACCGGCTCTAAATATTTCAAAGCATTTTAAAATAGTCTGGAATTAATTTTAGGCTGAGTGCCTTCATTACACGGTTAAGAGTCCTCGTGCGTTTATAAGTCCAGACCCCAATTTTATAGCTGAAAACTAAGACTCAGGGGTATAAAACCATTCCCTCAAGGTCACCTAGCAAGTCTGTAGCAGGACTAAATGAAAACATGGTTCTTCTGGGTCTCATGCATATGTGTTCCTTCATTGTAGTTGGATGTCTCTGAAATGCTATATTTAAATCTCATAATTCAGGGCTGGAGAGATGGCTTAGCGGTTAAGAGGACTTGCTATTCTTTCTGAGGGCCCAGGTTCAATTTTCCAACATCCACACAGGGGCTCACAACAGCCTGTAAATCTGTTTCCAGGAGATCTGATATCCTCTTCTGTCCTCCCCGAGTATCAGACACGCATGTGGTACACAGACATGCAGGCAAAACCTCTACTCGCATTAAATAAAAATAAATCGTTTTAAAAAGGGGGTCTCCTAGGGGATCAGCAAAGATGTTGTGCAGACGTGAGGACTTGAGTTTGAATCCTCAGCACCTAATGTGAAACACAAGGTGCACGGGCGCACAGAAGCGTCTGTAATCCTAGCTCCGGTGAGCGGGAGCAGAGGCAGGAGGGTTCCTGGAGCTCGCCAATCAGCGAGCTCCAGGCTTAGCGAGGGATCCTGGCTCACAAAACAAAGAGCAGGGTAATGAGAGAAGACACTCAAAGTTGACTCTGGCTCCCACAACTGTGTATGCTCACATACCATATGCACACTAGGTCATACCCATACACAAATAATAAGAAACTAAACTTCATGATTCTAAACTAGTGCATGAAATAAGTCCCTGAACTGTCCCTTGCTCCAAGAGAAATACTGAGGAGGGCTGTTCAGTTGAGGCGGTGTGACAGTGGCACTCATTCTTACTGGAGTCCTTTCTTATTTTTGGCCTGTAGAGATAAAGGAGTCAAATCAGACTATGTAGAGTATGTGAGGAAGAACGTGAGAAAACCCTTAGAAAGGCTTCATTTCTGAGCATTTTGGTTTTCACCTCTGTAAAACGAAGCTAGCCCCTGTGCTGCAGTGTTGACTTGATGAGTGAAAGAGTAAGGGTGCGTCAGGCATGGACTGTGAGCCTTGTGTGCCCAATGCCTGCATGCAGTAATGGGAGAGAGCAGGTGCCCAAAGCCCGGGCCTCCAGAGACTTACAGCCGGGCCAGAGGACCCATAGTTCCTCTCTCTTTCTCTCACCCCACACCCTCCTACTTTCTTTTTGTAGCACTAGATTTGAAGGGAGGTCTTCTGCTTGCTAGGCAAACATCCTACCACTGAGCTGCATCCCAAGCCTTACTTTCACTTTTTATATCAAGTTGGCATCTCAGTAAGTCGGTCAGGGCTGGCCTTGTGCTCACTCCATAGCCCCGCGGGTTCCATGATCCCCTTTCCTCAGGGTCTGTGGTAGCTGCAATGCAGCTGCACACCACCAGACCCCACGGACAGCAATGCAGCTGTGCCACCAGGCCATCCCCCCACCCCATTCCCTGCCCCTCACTGACAATAATTTTCTCTGCCACTTGCAGGTTAGTTTTTTGTTTTTTGTTTTTGTTTTGTTTTGTTTTGTTTTGAACTCCAGGGTCTCTTACGTCCCCTGTTCTTATCTCATGGTTTATCTCACAGTTTGAATATCTCATTTCGTCCTTCACTTTGCTTATAAGAATGTTTGGTTCTGTCACTCAAATGCTTACGAAGGCCGAGGGCAAATTACTTAACCTTTCTAAATTGGCTTTTCCATTTTGATAACTTGTGAATAATTCTTCTTCTGAAGGGTCCTTACACTCATTAACTGGGCTCACACATGTGACCAAGTATTTGACCATCTCTTGGAGACATCAGACATTCTTCCTATTCTTATTCCTAATTTTCTATCTTGTGCCTTCCCTAAAAAGAAGTTTCTAGAAACTTTCACAAAGAAACCGGGTCTTTCCTCACTCCCCACTGTTTATTCCTTGGCTACTGTGGTAATCCCTTGTTTACACTGGAAAGGATTAATTATGCTGTCACATAAGGATTAAGTCTTCAGGTGGGAGGAAAACTTAAGGAAGTGATCGCTTTAAGGTTATTATTATTATTTTTTGTTTGTTTATTTTTGCATTTGTTAAGGATATTGCTTCTGTTCCTGGCTAAATGATGTCAGGGAAGTCAGTGACGATAGCAGACCTGCAAAGAGTGCTGGGTATGAGTGTGAAGTGTCTCACAAGTGTGCCGGACGGCATGGTGATTCAAAACTTAGCCCACAGGGAAAGGTCAGTTAGGATGCCATTTACCTGTCTGTGCCCATCCCCAAAGCCGGTCTGTTCTCTGTCCCTCTGCAGCATCATTTAAATCGTGCGTCCCAGTCATTCTTGCCTTACAGATGAACTCAGTTTGAGGGATCTGCTTGGGTGTGTGTAAAGGTTCAAGGTCTGGGGATATGGACTTTTGGATCAAACGCTGGCACTACCATCAGCCAGCTGTGTACTGGGACGTGTTTTTGGAGAGTCTCTGGATCTTTGCTGCGTCTGTGTGACACAAGGGCTGGACAGACATCCTCACCATCATCCCCTGGGTGTTTTCTATCTGAGTTCTGTTGCCTGTCAGAGTTCACCAGATCTGGGTTCTGGGCTTGACATGCCCTGTTAATAACTTTGGAAACCTTGATTCTAATTTTCAGATCGGAACTGTTCTGTGAGAACACTGCGCAGAGGAACAACAGGGTTTGGAGAGAAGCAAATACCGTTTCCCCAGACATACATGGTGCTTGGCTGACAGAGCGTTTGACCTTGTGACTTGCTATGGGAAGGGATCTGAAGACAGAAGCTTCCAAGCTGCTGTGCACACCTTGGTCCCCAGGGGCTTGGCATGGTACAAGCCAGGCCATTCAAATGTACCCAGGTGGAAAATGTCTCCGCCCTCAGCTTAGACGAGACAGTAGGTTTCAGAATTATGTTAGATAGGGAAAGAGAAAGAGAAGAGTGGAGGCTTATGAAAGACAGAAAAACTTATGCAATACTTTACAAAGCACTATGCACACAGTCTACACTCTTCCACCACAGGACACATCCACTCTGGGGTTTTTGTTTGTTTGTTTGTTTGGTTTTGGTTTTGTTTTCTGAGACAGTGTATCGTCTTGCAGCCCTGGCTGTCTGGGAAACTTTTGCTTAAGCCAATGAAGAAATTTGCTATGCAGTAATAGATAACAGGATACAGAGAGGGCCATGGGGCACTGCTGAGGCCCTTCAGGACCTTCCTTGTGTCCAAAATGTGCTTTCTGGCCCAGGGTAGTAAGAGGAGACCCCTAAGAAATGTGTGCAGTCATCTGGCACAGTAGGGCGGTCTTATGTTCTGAAGTCCATTTTCTGGCAAGATTTTTACCTAGCCTTACCATTTGAATCTGAAACTCTCCCTCAATAAGCCCTTGCTTGGAAGGCTTAGCCCCAGCATGTGGTGCTATTTGGAAGGTTGTGGAGACTTAAGATGATGTGGCTGTACTGGTAGAAGTAGATTATCTGAAGGGGCAGGCTTTCAAACGTTATATCCACCTAGAGCTCAAGCCTATCTTCTCTGTATTCTTGTTGGCTATCCCACATGACATGGAAGTAATTGATGTACCAAGTCCAAGTCACATTTTCAAGGGAGGTATGGTTCTCAACACCTATAAATTCTGGATGTATTGGTTCCAATTCAGGCTATTTTGCCTGGTTCATCCCATGGACTAAGATTTTCCTTTCTGTAAGTTCGTCGGCCAGTTGCTAGAATGTCAGTCACTATCAAATTTACAAAGAGCTCAGACCAGACCACTTGCTTCCCCAGGGATGGCCCTGGCCAAGAAGGAGTGGGTCACAGACTAGTCATGAGGATCCTTTCCTCCTTCCTTCTTCATTCAGTATCAGTCTTCCCCGAGGAAGACAAGATGGCTGCCGTGAACTGTGGTCACACCACCTCTCCTCAGTAATTCACCTGGAAAAGAGACTGATTCCCTTTTTCAGTCTTTCAGAAAGAGAACCAGTGTAGTTTGAACTAGTACATGTTCATTCAGAACTTCTGATGATTGCTCCACTTAAACTGCACAAATACAAGAGATTTGTAAGATGGCAGAACACATCCTGGGCTTAGAAAAGCTAATTAATAGCATACACACAGTGGATGTTTAAATGAGAATGGCCCTCACTCTTGTCTCTAGTTAGTGGAACTGTTTGGGAGGGATTAGGAAGTGTGATCGTTTTGGAGGAGCTTTGAGGTTTTAAAAGCCCAGTCCAGGCGCAACATTTCTCTTTATCTGTCTGCTTCCTCTTCCTGCAATGATGATCATGGACTATCCCTTTAAAACTGTAATTCAGTGCTTTTTTGTTTTTGATTTGTTTGTTTATTTTTATTTTTTTGTTTTGAGACAGAATTTCTCTGCGTAGCCTCTGGCTGTCCTGGAACTCACTTATGGATTAAGCTGGCCTTGAACTCAGAGATGAACCTACCTCTGCCTCTCAAGTGCTGTGATTAAAGGTGTGTGTCACCATACCCCGTTAAATGCTTTATTTTCTAAAAGTTGCCTTGGTCATGGTATTTCTTCACAGCCATAGAACAGTAAGTAACACACACACACACACACACACACACACACACACACACACACACTTTGAAGAGGTCTTCTATACATTTCCTCCTCAGTGACTGAGACAGTGTCAGAACAGTTAAGAGTAATGCTAGTCTCTTCAGTGATCTGCCATGTTTAGTGGCTTACCACACTGGAAATAGACTTCTTCATTTTGTGGCTTTTCCATGCTTAAGACCATGGAGCCCTCTGAATTAGCCTGTGGTTGAGAGAAAAGAGAGCCAGAACTTCGTGCTTCTAAACATTGAGACTCCTATGGGACACTCGTCATATTTATTCATGATAGTTAGGAAATGGCCAACACTGCTCCATCTTGTATATCTGTCACTGGGAGGCTGGGAGACATAGCTCCTGGTAACTTTAAGAATGGGGAGGGAACATTTGGTGAATAGCCAACTGTCACTGATGCTGGATCTCCTAGCCTCGGGTTTGGCAACAAGTTGGCACTGCAGAAATCTGTGCAGTCATTTTGTCTGACTCTTAGATGATTACAGGGTGCCAGGACCAGTGCAGGGTGGTGGTCTATGAGAAAATACATGACAAAGACCAAAACTAGGCCCTTGGAATGCACACAAAAGACTTAGCAGAGATGGGACTTCACTGGCCTTGAACTGGAGACAGCAGGTAGTCTCAGCGGCACAATGAAATGGCTTTTCTGTCACCCCCAGCACATGCCAAGCCCCTGGCCTAGGTCAGTGTATAAGCGATAAGTAGCTTATCTTAGGATTTCTATTGCTGTGATAAAATATGACCAAAAGCAACTTGGGAAGAAAAGGGTTTATTTCATCTCACAGATTGTAAATCCATCTTCCAGGGAAGTCAGGGCAGGAAGTCAGAGCAGGAACTGAAACAGAGGCCATGGGGGGAACATGGTTTGCTGGATTGCTCAGCCTGCTTTTTATCCAAGTCAGGACAACCCGCCTAGGTGTCTCTCCATCCCCATGGGTGAGCCCTCCCACATCAATCATTAATTAGGAAAATGTTCTACAGACTCGCCTACTGGCAGTCTGATGGAGGCATTTTCTCAATTCAGGTCCCTCTTCCCGATAACTCTAGCTTGTGTCAAGCCGACATCCAATCAACCAGGACACAGCCTTCTTTTCAGGGCTGGAGAGGGGAAGCCGCGTGCAACTATAGCTCTTTGAATCCTTTTTTAGACTGGTAAAGGTCATCTTGGTTCTATTATTCTTGATGGGAGCTTTTGGGAACTGGTGTGTGTGTGTGTGTGTATGTGTGTGTGTGTGTGTGTGTATGTGTGACATAAGTATACTTTGCGGGAGCCGCCTGTCAAGTCTTTGAAGATAGTTCATCGATACAAACCTTTTTATTTGTTTTCTGTATGTCTATGATGTCTCAAAAGAGCTGCCTGTTCTTTCTGGTGATTCCCGAGACTGGGCTGCAGCTCCCATGCATCTCTCCTTCTAGGCCACTGACCAGCACCATCCACCTCCATGCAGCCACTGAGTGTGGGGAAACAGAGCCATCGCTTAAGGGATGAGTCTTCCCTTATGGTCACCTGGAAGGGGCCGTTCTGGGGCTGAGAAGAGGAACTTGCTAGGCAGCCTTTTTATTGCATGAGAGGAAATTCTCTCTACTAATGTCACAACCCTGGACCTGGGATGCTTCTAGATCGGTGGCTTTGACCTTCCAGAAAATATCATGCAGAGGAGGGTTCTCAATATTGTATGTACACGTGAGTATACATGTGTGTATGTGTGTGTGTATGTGTGTGTGTGTGTGTGCATATGTGAGCATGCGTGTGTGAGAGGGCATGTGGAAGGCAGTTGAGGGAGAGGTGGACAGCAGTTGTAGATCAAGCTCCTGAATTACCAAGAGAATGGGAAGTCCTTTCCTTAGTCAGTCAAGGGGGAGGCAGTGACATCACACATGCATACAAAGCCTTTGATTTTGGCCCAGTGCTTAGCCTTAGGGAGTGCTCAGTGTTTGTTGAGCAGTTGTACCTTCTCCTAGGGATGTGCACCCCTTTGAGCAGCTTTCCCAGCGACTACTCCTCAAGGTCAGTACAGGGCCTGGCAAGTCTGGAGGCTGAGGTAGGGGGATCATGAGTTCCAGACTAGCCTTAGGTTTTGGCTTAAAATAACAACCACAACAGTAATATACATGGAGGAGGGAAAAGGAGAAGAAACAGCAGCAGCAGGAACAGCAAGGCCTCTCTCTTGTCAAATGAGGACTGGCTGCTGAAAGATCCGTTTGAGGGGGCTCTTGCCTAGGCTGGGGCACTTCCTCCCAGGCATCCTCCCTGGGTCCCAGCGAATGGCACAGCAGGGCCAAGCGCACCAGAGCTCACTTCCCTTCTGCCTGAGCTGACTCACTCCTAGCCTGGTGCTGGTGCCTAGAGCGAAGATGGGAGAATGTGAAGCTGTTTTCACCATCTGCTTTTATTTCTGTTTTCGTACATTTAGCTGCCACCAAGCTTCCTGTTTGCTCATGGGGGGGGGTGTTAAAATAGACGCATAATGCTGTATTTAGGGATGTCATATTCTTGTACTCCCCAGGTAGGCATGAGGTTCCTGCAGACACATGGGATCGACTGGCACAATCCTCACAATAGCCTCTATCTGTCAGAATCATTAGGTTCCAGACAACAGCTTAAACATGATATCTGTGCTCACCCGTGATATCACACTCCCATTTTACAGAACAGCACATCAAGGCTCAGTAAGTTTAGGCATCTTGCAGTGGGTGTGACAAAGCCAGTAGGTGGCAGCCTTGAGACTTGGACACAGGCTGACCACCACTGAGTTTCACCTCTGGTAGTTAGGATTTTCAGGGCTGAATGAGTGGGTGTCAGTGTTGTATGAATCAGGGCAGTCCACAGGGGACTTCGAAATCCCATCTGCTGCCCACCTGAGCAAATGTTTGCTGACACTCGAGTTTCTCTAGAGCACCTTGCACACCTGGCTCACGGCTGCCTGGACATGCAGGTGCAGGCTTTGGCTGTATTCCTGGTCTTTAACTCTTCCTTTGGGTGATCCTTCAGCCTCTCCAGCCCTAAGTCCCAGGCTCGGTGCCTTGTGTGCCCTGCTTGCCTGTGCAGTCACCTTCAGCGCCCCACCAAGACAGCCGCCATTGCCTCCCTGAGACCCACAGGTGCGTATGCACGTTGGAGATATGTGTGGGTTTAATGTGTTTGGGGTAAACCCATGACCAGTAGATGGGAGAGCTGATGAGAAATTCTCTCCTCCGCCTACTTGCGGGAGCTGACTTCAGATGACGTTCCCATGATTCCTCTGTAAAGCTTGGCGGCCACTGCATGTACCAAGCATTTGGTAAATACATCCTGCATGAGTGCCTGAAGTGTATCGTTGGCACTTAGCGGCGGGGGCTGCTCAGTAACTGGCTTCCTTGGGTCAGTTCTCCTTCCTCTGCTCTTTCTGTCTGCTTCCACTTCCTGCTTGATTGGCTTTCACGGCTTTACCGAGTCAAAGCATATGGGCCCCTGCTTCAGACCAGCTTTTGGGAAGTCCACGTGAAGGCACAAGGGAGACTGGCATAACATGACAGTCATTTGTAATGCTCTGAGACAGCTCCATCACCTGCACCAACAATACTTTGCATAGCTGGATTAAAGGCAAGACACACTGAGACAGAGTGGAGTTACATGACAGATTTTGTTTTATGACTGTTGTGTGACTGCTTCTCTCCCACCCCCAAGCTCCCCGAATAAGGACTCAGACTCAATATCTATTTACAAATACCTAGGCCATATAGCTAGGTTCATTCCATGACTAGCTAATAATTTAAAACGACTCATTTCTACTAGTCTACATTCTTCCACATGACTGGTGACCTCTGCTCAGGTACCAAAGGTCGGCTCTCCTCACACTTCCCTAGTGACTCCTATACCTGGCTCTATCCCAGGCTTCTTTCTCCTCACATATGTCCTACCCTCTCTTCTACCCTTTCCTATAGGCCACAGGTTTTTGCATTGACAGGTGATACATCCACACAATACACAGATATTCTTTCTACAGAGTTGGAAGTCCTGGGTCTGCCGGTGAGCTGGGACTGGGGGTGCAGGGCTGTATTACCTCAAACCCTTTCCCATTTCTTTCTCACAGGCTCCCCTCTCCTCTCCCCACAGCTCACTTCAAAGTGGGCTTCTTTTTGTGATTGATGTTACCCCAGCCCTCTTGGTTTCTTTTTGGATGCTCCCCCCACCCCCTACTTTACAGGAAAAAGAGATGTGACATTTGTCACTATGCTCACCTGACTGTTGGCCACTGGAACCATGCTGTCCTACCCTGGACCTGAAATAAAACTCCCATCCCATGAGAAATGCGTGAGAATGTTGTCAAGTCCTCTCAGAATAAGGGAAGGAAAAGAAAGGGTGCTGGGCTCAGTGTGCAGTTAGGGCTCTCAGCTTTCTGCCACCGTGGGCAGAAGCTACACAGCCATCAGTTGGTCCTTGATGACACTGGGTCCTTTGTCAGCCTGGCGGGGGTAGGTGTGCTTTTCCAGAAAGTGTGCACACTGTTGATCTAGCTGCTCCAGGGAGACTTCCTGTTCTCTATACATGAGGCCGTCTGAGGGGAGCCCAGGTCAAACTGGGAGGATAGAAATTTAGAGACCCCGAGTAACCTGCCAATCAATCCAGACAAGTGCCTTCACACACAGAGTCACATAGCAACTGTGAGAGCTGGGGCTGGATGTAAGTGGGATGGGCCACCGCATAGATGCTTTACTTAGCCAGGGGATTCGGCTTTGCTGCATCAGCTGATCAGACTCTCCTGCGGCCACTCACGGCTGCCATGTGGTGTTCCTGTCAGAGGCATGGATCCATGTCGTACCTGATTTGATCCTCTACCAGAATGACTACCCAATCAGATGCTGCCCAGGGAATCAATGGACATGTGACAGACGCCAGAGTCAGTCCTTGTTCAGTGTCAAGCTCCACCAAGGTGCTTCACACGGACTGCCTAGCCTTGCCTGTGCTTATGCAGGTCCACACACACCATGGTGCTACTTGTCTGACTGACCTGCACACCTTTCTGTCTTCCCACTGAACACAGATCTACACACAACCTTCCCTGGATTTTCTGCTGAGCCCCATTTGAGCAATACTGTTATTGGTATAATATGTACCATTGCAGGAGCTAGGTCGTTTGTTTCTAGAGAATGTTGGGAAGATCGAGATGCTGCGGTGTGGAAATGTCCCTCAGAGTATCTGTTAAATGCACAGTGCCTACCTCATGGTTCTACTGGGAGGTGATGAAACCTTTAGGAGGTGGGGGGGGGGTCTAGTGAGAGGAAGTGGTATCCTGGGGAGCATTCTTGAAGGGGGTCTCAGAGCCCCAATCCCTTCCTGTTTCTTTTCTTCCTGGGTGCCATGTGACAAACACCTATGCTCCATTACACACCCCTGCTCTGATTCTCTGGCTCTCCACAAGCCCTAAAGTCAATAGAGCCAAGTGACTATGCACGGAAACTTCCAGAACTACTAGCCAACATAAATATTTCCTTTTTATAAGCTGATTATCTTAGGCACTTTATCAGAGTGATGGAAAGCTGACTGATATACATACAAGGCAAATTTAGTGCTCAGGGCTTTGTGTGCGACTGGCCATACATGGTTCCCTGATCTCTTTCCCTCTGGACAGAATTTTCCCTATACAACTTATGTGCACTCTACCTAATTTCTAGGAGATATTAGATATGATTCTTAAGCGTGTCTGAGACCTCCCAGGCAAGGACCAACCAACTAATTTACATGTATCTTTCTCAGGAGGGACATATTATTCTCTCCTCAAAACATCTCCTCACTGGGTCCTCTTCTATGCTCTAAGGTTTGAAGAACTCTCCCATCGGGCGGGAGAAGATTGAACGGTGGTCTCGCCTTGATGATATGTCATCTTGATATTTTGAGGTCGGCTCCTCTAGGAGAATTCCTGCACCCAGCTGGATGGCACATGTGAGAAGAAAGGCCCTTTTGTAAAATACTCAAGAGAACATGTGGACAGATCATTTCAAGGAGCGGGGATGATCAAAGGTCAGCTAAAAGCGGGGAAAGATAAATATAAGTTAGGATTTCACATTCCTACCCTGCGAATGTGAAAGACAAAGCCAGGTTTGTTGGGAGGTCAAATCCCCGACCCTGGCTAAGCTCGCACCACCCAAAGGAGCAATCTGAACCCTAGGCTGGGGTCTGTTGGTGCCTTACAGTTACCCACTGTGCTCGGGCTCTGAGACTTGAAGCACGAGCCTGGGTCTGAGTGAGTTGACCTCATCCCAAGTGTGACCCACACACCAATTCCTTCTTAGGTTCTCACCGGGATCAGGACACCCAAAGGCTGCCCCTCAGTGCTGGCTCCTAGCACTGTTTTGCCTCCCCTCCAGCATGAAGCAAGGAGCTAGGCTTCCTGTTGGTGCTTTGCAATAAATAATCTGCTTTAAATTCATCTCAACAGGGCAGGTGAGATGACTCGGCAGGAGAAGGCTAACGCCCATATGGTGGAGAGAGAGGCCTAACCTCTGATCTTAACACATGCTCCTCCATGGTTAGTGTGTGTCCACATATAATAATACCTTTTAAAAATAATGTTCATTTCAACAAATGTTTACCAACCAAACACCTATAGCTAAGCCAGGCAGTGTATATCCTAGGACTATAGATGGAGCCGTGTTGGGAAGCCAAGACACAGGTCAGCCTCGAAGCCCAGTTGGAAGGAAAAAGATGACGATGGCTACCACCCCTGTAAACACTCTGAGTGGAATTCCACCCGGTCTCTTGAAGCACCTCACCTCTCTTCACATCTTCACATCTCAGGACTATACCTTCCCGCTCTCAGGAGAGTCAGCTGGGGCAGGGCCAAGCCAGATGGTGCAGAGTGAGGACTCTCTTTCGTGGGGAGACATAGGCATGAGCTGGAATAGCATCTTTCACTTTCAGATACATTTTCACTCCATAGCCCAGGCTAACCAAGAACATGCACATGGTCTTTTCATCTCATCCTCTCAAGTACTGGAATTACAGGGTGCTGCTCCTGAGCCTCTGAGGGCATCCTCTGTCCTTCAAAGATCACCATCTAACCAGAAGTTTCAGCACTGTTTGTCATTTGAGTTGAAAGCTACAGCAAGAGGGGAGCTGCCACAGAACCCTGGGCAGGTGAGAGCCTGCCCAGGCCAGAGAACTGAAGCAAAGATCTCCTAAAAGCCCCTTTGCTTTCTACGCGTAAGAATTTTAAGGCAAGTGATTAAATGTCTCTCTGTCCGGTTTCTCAGTTGTAACAGGAGATTGCCACATCATGCTGTCATGGTAAAGGCTCGATGGTTAATGAAATCAGGTTTTTAGAGCAGGGCTCACCACGTGCTCAATGGTACTCCATCCGTGTTTGAGGCACCAGCTTGATTTGATGAGCACATTCCAGAGGTGAAGTCAGAAAGCACCTTGGCTTTCCTCTCACTTCTGATGCGTCTGGATGGAGTCTCGGGGTTTCCAGGCTCACTTGGGATGCTGGACTTTCTTCACATCTGGCTTTGAGGTCTGTCTCAGGGGAGGACTCTAATCCCTAAGCCTGCCCTTTTGGAGCTCCTGGGGAGGTTCCTATAGAAGTTGAAAGCATGCTCCACATGGGACCTTTTTTTTTTTTTTAAATCCTGTGCACTGCAGTAGGCCGAAGGCTCTGACCCATGACTGGATGGCCCTACCCTAGAAAGCTAGCTGATGGCAGTAGACACCCTTGTGGCTCCTGGTTGGTGGTGGGTCATGCAGATACAGAGGAGGTGACACAACAAACAAATCACAGAAGTGTTGTGTTTTACACAGAGAGGGTAGGCAGAGCATCCTTTGGGGCCTGTGGGATGAGACGGGAGCTACCTGGGACCAGCATGCTCAAGCAGCAAGTGGGGAGCCAGAGAGCAGAAGACAGAGAGAGAGGTGCCTGTTGGTTGAAGCCTTTGCTGGGGACCAGGGAGTTACCCAGCAAGCCTCCGTGGGTATTCGAATGGCTGGGTGTGGAACAGGCAGGCATGAGCTCTGTGGAGACACACCATGGTGTGTTATTGCACAGGTGACCATATTGGATGTAGGGGTCGGTGGGCCACGGGGGTGGAGGGGGGGAGTCAAGTGGGTTGCATCTGCTGTCTCATGGAGAGATGGCTGCACGAGGCAGATATCCAGATGGACCACATTGAGAGACTGGGAGGAGGGTGAGGCCTGGAAAACAGACTGATGTCTGCTTTTATTGTGACCAAGTTCTGCTCACATTAGATGTTGGCTAAGAAACCTAAAGGTTGTAAGTGGTCAACGTTTTTAAGAGAGGAAACATAGAGTTCTAAAGCCAAGTTCGCAGTCAGAAATTGGAAGGTCCATACCTACGTACTGGTCACCACCTCAGTCCCCCATGTCCGTCCAATGAGTGGGGCTGGGAAGGGGGTAGGGGAGGGAGGCTGCTGGGGGAGGAGGGAGCTGCTGAGGGGGAGGGGAGGGAGGCTGCTGAAGGAGAGGGGACTCCTGGGGGGAGAGGAGGGAGGTCACCACCTGCATTCTCTTCGCTGCTCTCCTTCCTCAGCACTCCTGAGCTGTTGTTTCAACTAGAGATGGAGTATGGGGGAGGGAGGGACGGGACAGTGGAAAGTTTTTAAGGCTCACCTGTCACTGTTATAGTCAGCTCTGTCCTCTGTGCTGGCAGACACCAGATCTGACTTGCTGTCATGAGAGCAAGGTTCTTCGTCAACTTCTCTCCTACTTACCTCTGCATCTCTGGGCATTCTTTCCTGCATCAGGGAAGGCATCTTCACTCTCTCCATGAAGGACCCTGGTGGTCAAGCAGCCCGCCGTCCAGCTTGGTGGAGAGCATCTGGAGACACCCAGCCTACCCCCCACCCTCTACCCTCTACCCTCCACCTCCCGCCCATTGACCTCTGTCTGCCTCCTAGTTCCTGAGCTCCTTCCTGACAAGGTGCTTTTACCAACTGTGGAAGAGCAGGTCTTTCCCAACGTGGGTTCCTCTTCCAGGCTTGCCAGCTCCCAGCCAGGCTTTCTCCACTCTTTAGGTTTCCCATCTGAAGACATGCACAAGCCTATCCCAGATCGGTCTCCTGACTGTAATGAGCTCACATTCACTTTCAAGGGATCTTAAAGCTCTCTCTGCTCTCTGGAGGTAAAGGGAGACCCATCCTTGGTTCTTCCTCTTTAAGGAGGACTGAGACTCAGAAAACTAGTGATATTCCAAGCCACCTCTCCCCACAGCTCTCCCAGCTCCCTGTATGCAGAGACATCAAGTCTTCCAAGAGTCCTAGGTGGCTTACTCTTACCCAAGTCTCCAGGTTGAACTCAGTGTCTTTGGTGGTTTGAATGAGAATTGTCCCCTAGGTTCATGTCTGAATGCTTGGTCTTTAGTTGGTGGAGCTGGTTTGGGAAGGTTTAGGAGATGTGGTCTTGTTGGAGGAGGCCTGTCCCTAGGGGTGCGTTGGTGGTTTCCAAAAACCCATGGCAGGCCCAGTCTTGCACACTCTCTCTGTCTTTGCCTCCAACATGTGGATCAGATATGATTTCTCAGCTACTGCCTGCCACTACATTCTAGATGATTGTCAAGGTCTCACCATCTGAAACTGTAAGCAAGCCCCCAATTAAATGCTATCTGTTATAAGTTGCCTTGGTCACCATGTCTCTTCATAGCAATGGAGCAGAGTGTCCATGCCCTGCCTTCTCACTTACCCTCCCTCACATTTGCCAGCCACCATCATTGATACGGTAGACTAGGAGTGGGTGGTTACTAGAAGATGGCAAGGTGGATGGAGAGGTGGCAGGCAGGATGCAAAGGTGGCCAGAGCATTCCTTACCCAGATGGCTTATAGCAGTGACCCTTGCTTAATCAAGTCCAGCTTTAACAGCAGACAGGCCCTCATCTTCTGTGAAAATGGCATATGACTACAAATTACAAAACATCTTTACATGTAGACCCTGACTTAAAACTCAAGATGACTCAATGGATTAACTATATGGTTCCTGGTTTTACAGACATGAACACAGGCCTGGAAAAATGGAGATATAATGTTGGGAACAAGCAAAAGTAATTGTCCTAAGTAATGCCGTTTTGTTTGCAGACTCCATTTTAATTATAGGGTGAAAGAAACTAGGTTCTAGTTCCTAGGCCCTAGGAGAACTGGAGGATTGGGGACTCTTCAATGGCTAACCAGCTTCCATAGTTCATCATTTCTTTGCTAAAACATAATGACTGTTCCTAATTACAATAACAAATGGATTTTATTGATTGGACTATAAAACTTGGATTCTGTATCAGTTGATCAACCAGGTAAGGAAAGACCCTATTCCTAAATCCTGATTAGTGGAGAAACATAACTGTAACTTGGCATAGAGGTTTGTGATTTTCAAGCTTAAAAGCTACAAAACATTCCGGCTCAAGGTCACAGTTCAGCTCCCAAGTCTGTTTTGTGTCCATGATCGATCAATAGTGGCTTGATTAAAATCAACTTTTGTCATTGTCATTGACCTTGTGTTTGAGTTGTGTTGGAAGTAAGTGGGCCCCACAGCAATAGCAACAGCTAAAAGGTAAATGTCTTAGTCTCCTTTCTATTACAATGATAAACTCCATGTCTAAAAGCAACTTTATACATTCCAATCACTGTCCATCACTGAGGGAAGCAGGAAGAGAAATGTAGGAACTGAAGCAGAGGCCATGGAAGAAACTTACTGGCTTCTCTCTCGCCATGAACGGCTCAGTCTGCTTTCTCATACAACTCAGGACCATCTACCCAGGGGTAGTATGATCCACAGTTAGTGGTACACCCCACATCAATCATTAATCAAGAAAATGTCCCACAGGTATTTCTACAGGCCAGTT
>JADRCD010207012.1:0-16996 GCA_019843815.1 Montemys delectorum
TTGTTGTTGTTGTTGTTGTTGTTGTTGTTGTTGTTGTTGTTGTTGTTACTTCAGGTTATACAATCACATCTAAAGATTCAGAGCTAAGATCCACAAATAAGAGACATGTGGCATTTGTATTTCTGGGCTGGGATTATCTCATTTAGGATAGTATATTCCAGTTCTATCCATTCATCTGAAAATTGCATCATTTTAATTTCCTTTAGTATTCCATTGTGAATAGGTATCATGATAGTTTGAAACAAAACAACCCCCATAGGCTCACAGGGAGTGGCACCATTAGGAAGTGTGAACTCCTTGGAGAGGATGTGGCATGTTAGAGGAAATGTGTCACCTAGGGGGAGATTTGAGAAGCTCAAGCCAGGCCTAGTGTCTCACTGTCTCTTCCTGCTGCCTATAGATCCAGATGGAGAACTCTAAGCTACCTCTCCAACACAGTGTTTGCCTGCATCCCACCATTCCTGCTGTGATGATAATAAACTAAGCCTCTGAACTGTAAGCCACCCCCAATTAAGTCTTTGTAAGAGGTGCCCTGGTCTCTTCACAACAAGAGAAATTTTAACTAAATTCTAACAATATTTCCTTTTCTATTCATCAGTTGAAGGACATTTAGGTTGTTTTGATTCCCAGCTATCATGAACAAAACAATGAAGATGACTGATAAATTTTCTATGTAGTAGAATACCAAGTCCCTTGAGTATATACCCTGAAGTATCCCAGGGCATACGGCAGATCTACTTTTGGCTTTTGAGACTGTCACACACTGATATCCATAGTGGGTCCAATTCTACCAACAGAGGATGAGGCTTCCCTTTCCCCTAAATCCTCAAAAGCTTTCTTTTCAGATATTATCTTCACCTTAGCTATTCTCTAGGGTAAGAAAGAATTTCTGAGAAGCTTTAATTTGCATCTTTAATTGCTAAGGATGTTGTAACAGATGGGGGTCGTTACAAAGATTAACACCTTGTCAAAATGCAGAGAATCAGTGATTTGGGGGTACCCAACTCAGGCTGATATATCTTCAATGCAGCCCTTACAGCTAAGACTCAGGGAAAATAATCTATTGCGGGGTAGAAAGATACTAGAAGCTACAAGTCTATATAATGTCTGCTACTAGATAGTATCTCTTAAACAAAACAGGGAAAATGAACCCATGAAATTGCAATTATTTGGTTGCCTGACCTACACTGGCATAATGATAACCACCAGTTGATATAACAACACTAACAGAGAAATTCTCCAAGGCTCTACCCTATATAAAGAGCTATGAGTGGCCAATAATTACTGAGAGGACTAAATAAGTTTCTTCTATGAATGACCTACCACATAGGTTTTTCCAATCGCAAGTGGTCAGCCTTGGGCACATATATATGCAAGCAATGATAAATGGACTCAGCGATCGTATGTCATAGAATTTTTTTAATCCCAACTGGGGGTTTCTACCATACCCTTGTCCCTTTAGTTTAAGAAAAAAGACAAACACAGCCTTTATATTTACAATAAACTTTAAACAGCACAAGAGTTCGGTGAATACCTGCCCTCCATGTTGTTAGAATCTACTTTCCTACTGATAATCCTGAGTTATTACTTACTACTTACCACATTTCATTTAGACTGCTCTTAACTCCAATGTGCCAGCCCGCAGGGCCATGTTTTTATGGCTTCTTTGGCACCTTCTACTTCTCCTCATGATTCTCCTCCAAACCCTAGCTCCAGAAACCTAAACTCCATCTATGTATCTTCTGTCTAGCTATTAGCTATTGCCTCAAACCTGCAGAGATTTCCCCTCAGGGAAGGTTTAGACATATATATTTTTGCATCTTTAATGTTAATAATTATATATGTTCTTCAATTTTCATTTGTGTTTACTAATTTTGTTTCTGAAGCCCTAATGTTTAAACTCTAATTTAATCTTCATATTCAAATCATACAAGTTATCCAAATATTTAATATTAACTTTGAAACATAGGCTTACATTAAATTTCTGAAATGAAAAAATTTTTATGTGATACTTTATGTTGTCATGGTGAAACGGCTTTCTCCTTTGATCATATTCAATAACTGGCTTATAAGCAAAATTCTTTCTGTTCTGGACTGATCAGTCTCTACATCTGCTGTACAGGGGTCACACAGAGACTTCCCTTTGTTTCTCTTTTGACTCAAATTTAACCCTTTTCTAGAGGTAATGCTTTAGTAAATCCTTCAGTTTGCTAAAGCACATCCTCAAATTAGACTCTCATTCTCTTTATGACTACAAACTGCTAAGAGGGTTTTTCTTGTTTATGTGCATACGACTGCAGGGCTGACCATGTGGCATTTTGTGTTGGGTAACCCGTTTGGAGTCCCATCCCTGGCAGGGGTTTATGCTTCTATCTCAGGTAGTCATTAGTTGCCTGAAGGGCTTTGTCTAGGATTGAGACTCCATGAGTTTCCCATCAGCATGCTTCACATCTATAGGACAGGAGTCATTTCAGAAGATGGGGAAGAAAGTTTGTAAGAGCCAGAATATCAGTATGTGTGCTGGGAAGCATTCTTTTTCAGAAAGACATGCACAAACAAGACCTAAACAAACTCTGCCAATGGGTCTTTCTTGGATGGTCCATATCCTCCCTTAATCAGTACTTGTTTGTCCTCTTATAAGGCTTTTTGGTTTTTTTGCTTGGTTTTGTTGTTTTTTTCCTTGACAATCCTTCCCCCCAGGATGTTTTATGTATTTCTGTGCTTTGAAATTGGCTTGAACTGTATAGTCAGCCAAATGACAACTCAACCATTTGTCTCTTAGATTTTTCTTGCTCAAAATGTAATGTTATTTTTTTTCTTTCCTACCAAACTTCATATATGTTGTGAGATTATATATTTTCTTCCCAGTAGCTTTCTTCACTTTTCCTGATTGCTACTTTTACCTAACATGTAATTATTTCTATGGTGAAAATATCTTAGTGAAAAATCTAAAGAAGAGTATATTATTTACTTTAATGTTATTTTGTTTTCTGGAAATGTTCTTGCTTCCCAGATGGGACAAACTTTAATTTTTTTTATATTGACTTCTTATTTTTATATATCTTGAATATCACTTCGTTGAATAAAACATTTGTTATTAGTTTATAAATAAGAGTAAAGAGTTCTTTCTTTCTCTGAATAAAAATTTGGCTGACTTTAAGGGTAATGAGTCAGACAACCAGCTTTCAGTTGGAATACACTTAAAACTCTAAAATTAGAAAGGCTCTACATCGAGGTGCCAACAGCTGAATTAGCTGCTTTTTATCTTTTCAGAGAATTCTGTTGAGTTATTTAGAGCATTGTGCTCAGTTGGAGGTTTCTGGGTACATTCTCATACTAGGCTACTCTGTGTGCAGAGGTTTAGAGTGAAGGTGTGGAGTGCCTATAGCTCCATAATACATGACATTTCATGTTCAAATGTGAATTCCTTCCTCTTCCTCTTTTCTGTCAGGATTGTATAATGAACTTCCACAGTTTGAGCTACCTGTTGGCATCCTTATTTCACTTTTGTCTTCCATAAAGTTGGGGAAGCATTTAGTCCGCTGATACTCTGCTTTTTAGTCCTGCTTATGAATGCAGTGTCAGTCATTTCTAGTAATTCTACTGTTTTTATTTTCTGGCATTGGTTGAGTTGAGCTCATGGCATTCATCTATGCTGTTGATTAAGAATGGCTAATTTATTGCCACTGCCTTTTGAAAATGTAACCAAATATTGGACTGAAATGTTTTACGAACATTAATAATAAAATTCTAATAATAAAAACTATTAGATCGCAATATTACTGTACTTTTTGATCCTCACAGTAGACTGCAATCCATGCAATTTTGCAGTTCTCAGATCTAATGCATTTAAAACAGAGTCACTGCCCCTATAAATTCATGGTTCCAAATGTATTACAATGTTTATAATATAGTTATCTGGTTATCATGGGGTACTTCGTGATTATTTATTGTGGAGAGACAAAGCAAAGGTTAGAAGGCTTAGTGTTATTAAGCAACAACAACAACAACACACAAGCACACTCTGTTCCAAATTAACAATGTCTTTGCATTTATCAGGAGTTTCCAGCTGGAATTAATGGTATGGTTTTCTTTATAGAAGAAAAAAATGACAGCTGAATTTAAAGAGAAGTCACACCACACATTCATGAGAGAAGATTTCCTCCTTTGCAAATGTTCATATTGTTCTATGAATCTTTTTCCAATTATAGAGTGCAGAGAGCATGCAGGGTGTAGAGAGAGATTTGCTCTGTTCACAGCATGTTCACCATATTGGTGTAGATTCAGGGTCACCAGACTGCAAATGAGACCTTAGACTTGAAAGCTTGTAAAATCTCTTGCGTCTACCTCTCCCTGCTTCCTTCCTTCCTTTTCTTCATTTTCCATCCTGTTGAAATAAAGCAAAGCAAATGGGTGGTGTTAATGTTTTCAGAACAAAATTAAACCATCAATTGAACATTCACACTGACATTAATTCTTATGTTGCAGCATGTCTGTGAATTTGACATTATTTGAAAAGCTAACTAAACACATATTAGTTTCCATTTCTCCTTTGGACATGAAGTACTACTGATGACAGCGCAGAATTTGGAATCTGTATCAGTAAGTTCTGACACACACATGCAGAGTTTTATTCTGTGGGCTTGTAAAAGAATTGTAAAGAGGCATGAGGGCCTCACAGAACCTAATTGGCTCTGTTATAATTGGGCCCTGGAGACAAACCAGCCTGCTGCAGCTTCCAGCTTTTCTTTGGAGTACAGCAAAACTTCATTTCTTTCTTACTGGTTTCATTCCTATTTGGTTTTAGCATTAACTTAAATTGTAAAGATGCTAGTACTAAAATGTTTCTCAGGGAAAATTTTCCATAAACTTCATGGGAAATGAAAGTACTGGGTATATCTGATCCTATTTTGTGACATTGTGTAATTTTTGGTACTTGTGTTTATCTTATTGACCAATTGACAATTATGATACTATCCAAGTAGTATTAAAAACACCTTGACTTGTATAGGAATAGAAGTTGCAGGATTGGTAATTATAAAATCTTAATCCAAGATAGTTTACATGAGTGAACATAAGAAGCTGCACTCACTGACTTGAGGTGAAGTAGTTGTCTGTATGGGTTTGATACTTTCTGGACATAGTGTTCCTACTGTTCTGTTTCCTCTAATGTTAAGTGTTTAGACATTGTTTTATAAATCATTTCTCACTCATTATAAGAAGAGTAAATGAGTTTGCCATGGTTTGTATTGTATTTGTTAATGAGCGCAATTGTTTTTCATTGCCCCTCTTCCAAAGTTCCATGTCTCCTTGTTTCTCTACCTAAGGTGGAACTCATCTTTGTGATCTTATTTTTTTTTCCTTTTTTGTAATTATATTGTTTTAGACAATTTCTTAAATGCCTTTTTCTCACTTTGTAAGAATTCTAATAATACAACTCATGATCTATTAGTTCTTTTGGATGCATTGTGTGTGTGTGTGTGTGTGTGTGTATGTGTGCGCGCGCGCACTTGCGCGTGCACACATCGTGTGAACGTATGTGTAGGTGTGCAGAAGCCAGAGGAAAGTAAGTCTCAGTGTTTGGTTATCACTCTCTTTGTTCCTTTGGGCAGCCTAGTGTGTGGCTGAACCCGGAGCTTACAGTTGTTAGAGGTGTATGTTTGTGTATTTTTGCTTTTTTGCTAATGATCTCCTTGACTCTGCGATCCTGAGTGCTGAGTTACAGGAATATCTGAAGGCACCTCCAGCTTTGACGTGGGCTCTGGTTTCCAAGCTCCTGTCTCATATTTGTGCAGCAAGTGATGCTCATCACTGAGCCATCCCTCCAGCCCTCTGCTCTATTAGTTCTTCCACCATTTAGACTGGACTTACCAAGGCTTGCATAGACTGCTGTTGAATTTATGTTTTAATTATCTAGTTTTTAATAGTTTTGAACAGAATTGCTTTTAAGAAAGGTGGTGAAAAGTAGGAAGGAAAATGTAGTGGCTAACTTGCCGCAAATAAAATAAAAATTAGATTTTTATAAATGTAAACACAGAAAACTAACATTTATATGAAAATGTTTGTAGTTCGGGAGACGATGAAGAAAACAAACTTGCAGTGTATAGCTCTTCGAAGACTAAAGTGAATAGACTGTTCTAAGTAAAGTCAATAATGTTTGCAAGCTAGATGATTAAGTGGTTCAATAGTCTGCAATGCCTAAAGTCAGGCGATGACACCAGGTCCCCTGGAAACCTCTTCAATTTTATTGCTTTCATAACACAAAGTTACTTTAACTTTCCTAAGATTTGTTTGAGGCATACTTGTATACAGCGACCCATTTCAGAAACACAGCAATTTAAAACTAATGGTATCAGATCATGACCAAAACCAGAGCTGTTTTCTCCTACAAGCAGTTGAACGGTGGGCTTGTTCATACTTTTCCCACCTGTCACTACCTACCTCTCTTAATCCCTAGTCTCAGCTTTTTGTTGGAGCCTATTCTTATGCTGCTAGGGCCTCGTCTTTCACCCACATACATCCTGCTGCTTTGCAGGTAACCATGACAATATTGCACAGCACTGAGGTGATGCAACACATAAAATGCTGCCATCCTGTCTTAAATTTATTAGCAAACACGCCTTTCCCAAAATATACACAAATACCAAATTAAAGTCATATGACATTTCAAAAGTCTCTGAACACTAATCAGTTGGCTTAATGAGTAGGAAGAAATCAGAATGCCTTTGCTAGAACCCAGGGAAAGAGTATGATTCCTTTCTAACACGAAACTAGAATCTTAATCTTTTTCTAAGTTTATTTTAAAATTTCTTTAACATCTACTTCCTTGAGATTCATATTAGTAGAAATGTTTGGCAAGTAAGAACAGCAACAAAGATGAAAGTAGTTATAGGTCCTTATTTCTAACTTAAAAGAAAAATGCTCGGGCAGTGGTGACACATGCATTTAATCCCAGCACTTGGGAGGCAGAGGCAGCTGGATTTCTGAGTTCAAGGCCAGCCTGGTCTACAGAGTGAGTTCCAGGACAGCCAGGGTTATGCAGAGAAACCCTGTTTCAAAAAAAAAAAAAAGAAAAAGAAAAAGAAAAAAAGAAAAATGGTCGTAATTGTAAATTGCATCATAATTCCAATCAAAGTCAATGGTACAGCATGAAGACAGCAGTTAATGATTGAGAAGATTAAGATTCAATATGATATCTAAATTAGACTACATGTGAGGGTCTGCATATTTGTGTGTTTGCATAACTTCCATAATCTCAAGAGGATAAGACAGTTTGTGTAAGATGATACAACACCATCCAACAACATTTTATTGCCAATCTTAGCATTAGAATGATACTCATTTACTCTACTGTAAAACTCTTGTGTAATACTAAAACTCCCATGAATTGGTAGTCACAGTAATAGTGATCATTGGGTCATCTTTTGGGGGATTTACAATATATCCATTAAGAGCACATGGTGACTCCTATTCACCAGTTCATGCACTATCTCTTAAGAGTTTGTTTGGAGGTTCTAGCAGGGAGCGCAGCTACTCATATACCCTTGACCGAAGACCAGTCCTCCTCTATCCAGGGAAGGTTGTCCTCTTCAACTGAGCGCGCAGCTTCAGGAGGGACACACATGGAGCGGTAAGGGAGGAAGGGGACACCCGCCTAGCCAGCCAGATAAGCCAAATCAACCCTGGTGATCAATGGGGTGACAGATGTCGCAGCCAGATCTTCCTCACATCCCATGCACTATCTCTTTATTTCCTAGTCTGGCCTATCTGTGGAGTGCCTGTTCATTGAATTGTGATAAAAGCATAAATCCTATTAAAAATAAATTTTTCATCATTTTACCATTAATGTAAGTACTTAGCTAAACACAGAATAAACAAATCATATCAGACATTATTGCAGAGCTTCATGGATGTATAATTGAACTGGTATTATTTATGTCTTATTGAGAATTTTCTGTAAATGTTTCTTCTGTTACTAAAGTGATGACTATTTGATGATAAATATAGATGCACACTTTCCTAGATATGCCCAATGGATGAATATGACCAAGGCCTAATTTTCAAGTAATGCATGCAGTGCTGGGCCCATTCTTGGTCTTTCCCCTACATTTGCTTATTTCATGCTATGTCTTAATAACAGAGTCAGTATCATGTCCACTATTTTTTTCTCATCATTGTGTTATCTACAAGATTAAACTCATAAAAGAGAGCATTTTTCCGCTGCTTGTAGTCCGCGCAATCGTCACGCCAGCAAGAACGCATGCGGACACCAGGATCCTTCTGCAACAAGCGTTTATTGCATCTTTAAGAGGAAGACCCCAAGCCCCGAAAAGGCACTGCTTATATATACCCTGGAGCGGCGTGTTCACCTCTGATTGGCTGTTTGCTCATTACCTCATGTGATGCCCTGGGATAGGCTGTGACCTGGCACGCTCTGGCCCTCAGCACATGCGCAGACTACCTGTTTACAGGGAGAAGACACCGGATGCCGGCGCCATCCTGTAATGGCGATTGATCCAGCTCGGGCGTGGCTCTCTACAGCTTCTCAGTGCCCTTAGCACAAAAGTGGCCAGCGATATGAACATGACCACTAAGGCTTCTTGCAAGTCTTTGTTCTTACATTCCCATCTTTTATCAATATCATTCCTCTGCCTGACACTTCCCATTGTTTTTGTTTATCATTATTACAGGATCAGTTCAGGTAAAAATTGCTCTTGAAACATTTTAAAATATTGAAAATTGTAGAATTGATAATAAATAAAAGCATACATAATATTAATGATACCTAATGGTTGAAGATTGTTCTGTGTACTGTGATCGGTACCTTACACGCATCACTTCAGTCTCTGGATTAGTTTCCATTACTGCTATAACAAACAACCACACATAATAGTAGCTTAAAAATATATAAAAGACAGAGATAAAGGAGAAATTAAGAACAATGAAGAGATTAGGTAAGAAGGGTTCTAAGTAGATCCAAGTAAACATTGACTTTACCAAATAATGGAAAGACCTACCTGTCTTAGTCAGGGTTTCTATTCCTGCACAAACATCAGAACCAAGAAGCAAGTTGGAGAGGAGAGGGTTTATTCAGCTTACTTCCACATGGCTGTTGATCACCAGAGGAAGTCAGGACTGGAACTCAAGCAGGTCAGGAAGCAGGAGCTGACACAGAGGCCATGGAGAGATGTTTCTTACTGGCTTGCTTCTCCTGGCTTGCTCAGCCTGCTCTCTTATAGAACCCAAGAATTCCAGCCCAGGGATGGCACCACCCACAAGGGGCCCTACCACCTTGATCACTAATTGAGAAAATGCCCCACAGCTGGATCTCATGGAGGCACTTCCCCAACTTAAGCTCCCTTCTCTGTGATAACTGCAGCCTGTGTCAAGTTGACCCACAAAACCAGCCAGTACACTACCATTGCATGGATTTACATGTTGTCAGTGATGACACATAAAGCAAGGAGAGCACACAATGAGTGAATCTTCTCAGTGTCTGCATTGTCAGGTAGAAAGTATTAGTCACAGTCACTTTCAATAAGATTGTGGTGTAGTGGTTATACTAATCATTAATACGAAGAGGACATATTATTCAAAGATCAAATAAGGCAGAAAATGGAAAGAAAACACCATTTAAAACATCTTTTAAAACCTTTAGAAGGAAGAAGCCCAAAGAAGCAGACTGAATACAGAGACAGTATAAACTCAACTGAAAACCAGACAGAACACAGAAGGTAGTATAGATGCAACAGAAAGTCAGACTAAACACAAAGGCAGTGTAGACACAACTGAAAAGCATTATTTCTGGAACCTGACCAAGGTCTGCAGATGCTGTGCAAAAATTTTGAAATGGCTGTATTACTACAAATACAGAGAAAAACATTCCCACTAACCAGGAGTCACACTTGACAGTTCATGTATCCAATCCTGAGGATGAGATAGCAATTCTTCTTTTTTTTGTTTTTGTTTTTGTTTTTGTTTTTATTTTGTTGTTTGTTTGTTTGTTTGTTTGTCTTTGAGACAGGGTTTCTCTGTATAGCCCTGGCTGTCCTGGATCTCACTCTGTAGATCAGGCTGGCCTAGAACTCAGAAATCCACCTGCCTCTGCCTCCCAAGTGCTGGGATTAAAGGCATGTGCCACCACCACCCGGCATGAGAGATAGCAATTCTTGACTTTCATAAACCTGCTAACATTGTCTCAAGATACATAAAACAAAAGCACATAGAACTAATGCATATAGGGTGTGTGAGACTAACACATATATCACTAGTAGAAGAGAGAAAAATTAGTAGGTGTGGAGAAGATTTACACACTAGTAATAAAATAGATCTGATTGACATGTTGATATACATTGCATGTACCCTAGAGGATTCACATTCTTTTCAAGCTCACACAAATGATAGAACAAAACTGACCATGTACTCAGGTGAGTAAATGTTCAAAGGAACTGAAATAGCAGTAATACTCTGATCACGGAGCAGTGGACAAAATGAAAATCCCCATAGATGTGTGGATTAAGCAGCCGTTTTCAAAAAATCTATGTATCAAAGCAAAAAATCATAACTATAATTTGGGAACTATTCTAAATAGTAATAGTGAGAAACTTCCTATCAAGTCATTTGGCATATGACAGGTGGCACATTTAGCCGAGAAATTTATAAAGGGAAAATAAAGACTGAACAAGCAATAACCTGGCATTAGCTCAAGAAGTCGGAAGGCACGGAGCTGTGATTCTGAATGGGATTTCTCATTAAAAGGAATCAGAAGGCTTACCCTCTTAGGAGAGCTCAGTTCCTAACTTAGGGCAGGAAATGTGCAAGGGGAACCTGAGTTATCCAGCTGTGCCTAGAGGTAATAAGGAGGCCAAAGCCCCTGGGATTCCAAAGCATAGTGTTGAAGAGGTCTGGGGATGATAACCTTGTATGACAAATTCCCTGTGCAGACTTATTGATGAGATAGAGACAGAAAGAAGCTCTGTGGACTGTGAGAAGGCTTACAGTTAAAGGGGGTGCCGATTCATAAACATAGAAAGAAAAATAACCCAGTTTGGAACTCACAATTTAATAACTAATGCAAGAAAAACATCATTAACTGGTGCCAAGCCACTCCATAAAAAGTGTTGAGGAAGAAAACAACTGCTAGTCTCTAAACTTTACCCACAGATAACCTATCAATTACAAAGTCATAGGTTTTTACATTGAAATAATCAGGTGGTCACTATTTTAAGCAAGTGATCAAATTTAGTCTGACCAAAAGCTGGACCACATGATATTATGTACCTAAAACTTTGAGTAAGAAGTGTTCTACACAGCCTGAGGAGTTTCCTTACCAGGAAATTGTCTAATTTGAATCTAGTCGTGTGGAAAGCACAAAGACAGATACAAAATGAAGAAAATTCTGTTAGGACAGCTAGCTTCGATTCCAATAAAACAATCAATATCATAAAAGGCAAAGGCAATCTAGATTAAGAGAGATAAATGAGTCCAGACAGCCAACTGTAGTGTGTCAGCTCTAACTGGATCTGGGAAAAGAAAGGAGCCGCAAAATATTTTGAGAGTTAGGAAATTTTCATATTTTGACTCATATAAAATTTTTGTACATTTCCTTTCATGTAAAATGATTGTGTGTGTGTGTGTGTGTGTGTGTGTGTGTGTGTGTGTGTGTGTAGTGTCTGTATGTGCGCACGTGTATGTGCGCTGGTGTATCTATGGCCAATTTGGCTTGCAACATCACAAATTAACTATGACGTGGCTGTGGATGTTAGAAACCTAAAATGGATCTCACCTCGCTAAACCTGAAATATGCAAGGCTATGTTCCCTGCAGAATGTTCCCAGGAAAAACTTACCCCTGCCTCTTTTAGCTTTTAGAGTACTGACATTCTCGTCGCTAGTCAATTTTCAATTTATCTGTCTTTCCGGTAAACACTGCTGCATCCTGTTAATCATTATACATCTCAAGCTTCCTCTGACCACAATCAGAATACTGTTTTTCTCTTAAACATCCAAGTGGTCCCTGCTGGCAATGGGCAAAGAAACACCTAGTTTGCAGTGGTGTTCATATATCAGTGAGGGGTAAAGCAGATGGCAATCCTTTGTTCATCCTAATTTGATGGATGACTTAGTGATCAAAGCTGCCTTATGCCTGGGACTTAAAAAAAAAAAATCAAATCCAAGCAGTGCAGCATGGGAGGACGACAGAGACCTGCAGACCACCATGCCACCCACAGACTCACCCTCCAGCCCCTGGCACAGGTAGGCCATAGACACCCACTTGCCACCATACCATGCAGCACAGATGGAGGGTGTCCTACAGGGGCTCTCCAGCTGCATGGCCAGACTGCAGCATGAGCCACTACAAAAGTGTGAGTACACCGTAGTCAGGTGGGAGACAGACAAAAGTAGAACAGCTTGAGCATTATGAGGAGAGACGGACTAAGCTCAAGGATAGAGAGGAGTAGCCTGTTGTGCGTGGTCAGCCACGGCATCTGGATCCATGCTGAAGTCCCATCTGGTGTTGCTTCTGAGGGCCTTGAACTTTGGAGAGCTATCCCTGTCCCTCGCTAGCTGGAACACTCAGGAGAGCAGCTCCTACACCTAGTCTAGACAACACAGGGGAGCTGATCCTGGTGGCAGGGTTGCAGGTGAGCCGGCCCCAAGGGCAAGAATATGAGAGAGCTAGTCCTACCACTCACCTGCCAGTGAGGTGGTATGGGTGAACAGGGGATGTCTTCCCTCCCTTGCTCCTCGACACCTGGGGCAGTAGGGAGAACTGGCCTGTGTCCCTCACTCAGGAAAGCAGGCCCTGCGCCTCATGTAGGCAGCACAGTAAGTCTGTCCCTGGTTGAGGAAGCACTAATGAGCCAGCCCTGAGGGGATGAGAGCAGAAAAGCTGGCCCAGCACTTGGGAGAGTGGGCCCTGAACCTTGACTAAACAGCACAATGCTCCCCAGGCTAGGGTAAAGGTGAAGACCCCAATGACAAGAAAGCAGGAAAGCTGACCCTGCCTCCTGATGATGGTGACACTGAGTGGTCTCACTGGAGCAGTGCTGGAGAGCTTGTCCTGGTGGACCAGAGAGGGAGAGCCAGTGTGCTGACCAGCTCAGCTACCACCAGATCCATGTGATGGTAGCTCGTCCCAAAATCTACAGCATCTGCAAACAGTTGGGAAGCATGAAAAGGGCCAGTCCTGCTAATCCAAAGCTGCAGGATCTCCACAACCCAGGGCAACAACAGAATAATAGGAAGGAATCCTGATGAGGTTCCAATATTGATGGTGTCACAGAAGCCAGAGATCCCGAACCAGACCAAGAAGGACTCATTGCAATGAGGATTTGTAAATGAAGATGTGTGGACAGAGGAATATACATCTGTGGGACACACGGTGAAACACTACAGCTTCCCTGATGAGATGTTTTCTACATTTTTTTTTTATTGTCGTTGTTGTTTGTGTGGGTGTGTTTTACTTTGGGTGAGACTTTGCAAGAGCAAAGGGCAGATATGAGGTAACAGAGTGATGAGTGGGATTCAGATACACGATATGAAATTCGCAAAGAATCAAAAAAAAAAAAAAAGATCTAGGGGGCTGGAGTGATGGCTCAGCTGTTAAGTGCATTGACTACTCTTCCAAAGGTCCTGAGTTCAAATCCCAGCAACCACATGGTGGCTCACAACCATCTGTAATGAGATCTGACACCCTCTTCTGGTGTATCTGAAGACAGCTACAGTGTACTTACATATAATAATAAATAAATGTTTAAAAAAAATAAAAGATCTAAGTGGTTACATTGGGTTCACTCAACTAATCAACTAATTTAACTATATCTACCAAGTCCTCTAATCTGTCTCAGGTCATTGCTTATTAAGTTGTGGGGTATTGCGGGTACAATAAACATTGTACCTCAAAGGTTTACAATGTTTATAAGTACTAGTTTGGGAAATTATTTTCATTTTTGTAAGAAGTAAGCATTATAAAGAAATGTATTGATAACAGTCAAAATATTAAAATCGTCAGAGAAAAAGGTGCAGAAAGAGTGTAAGGACCAGAGGTGGTAGATTCTCAAGAGAAACGATGTCTTCTGTGACCGAGCAGGAGAGCTACACACATGACCTCCTAGTGCTTATGAAATGGTGCACGTGGGAACCCAGGTGTCCAAGCAAGCCCAAGCCAGGCCAGTCTCAGCATTGAGAGGCTAGCTGGGGCATGAAGGTTCACTGCTGGCTAAGGGGCTATGCACAGTGCTTACACTGTGGGAGAGGAAGTATCATCTTCTTAAACGTATCCACCAAGAAGTCAACCAGGCTTTAGTGGAAGGCTGCACATCCAAAAATATTCAGACAGCACAAATTGGCTTTGATGGGGGAAAGATAAGGACACAAAGTGGTGGGGGTATAAAAAGCAAAGGTGAGTCTTGGAAAAGTCAGAAGAAGGAGAGTGAAGGTGATTCACACTGTACAAAATTCTCAAAGAATTAATAAAATATTTTTAATGAAAGAAAGTTCACTTTTTTTAAGGCAGGGATATAGCTTGATCATAGAATATGTGCCACAAAGCCTTGGACTCCTTTCCAAGCACTGAAAAAAAAAAAGAACCCCACAAGAGAAAAAGGGGGAGGATAGGCAACTTTTATTTCTCAGACAATAGCTGGCATACTTACTTTAATGTGATTTTAGGGGGAAATAAACCAGACATCTCAATAAAACCGACCTACAGAGGGGCCTGATTAGAATGAGTATAAAGTTGTTCCAGCTATCTTCTTTTGGGTTTATGCTTTCGATAGGGTAGTAGCATGTATGAATTATACATAATCAGAGGTGAAAGTTTCATGCCTGTGTGTAGTGCATTTTGATTATATTCATGGTTACCACATTGCCCTTTTTTGTCCTCTCTTATGCATGACAATCTACTACATCTTCCTACCAGGTTCTCTCTCTCTCTCTCTCTCTCTCTCTCTCTCTCTCTCTCTCTCTCTCCCCCCTTTTATATTTTAATGACCCAACAAGTTCCATAAAGGATTGTTGATGGCACATACATCAGCGTTTGCTTACTGGAGCATGGAGACCTTACAAGTTACCATACCACAGAAGTAAATCTCTCTCCCTCCCTCCCTCCCTCCCTCTCTCCATCCCTCATTTCCTCCTCAACTATTAACTGCTTAAAAATCCTCAGGGGGGAACAGAGATTTGTGACCCCGGCCCCCGTGCATGGAGTTGATACAGATGTTTGTTTTAAAATGGGGCAGTCACTTTAATTTGCTGGGAATGGAAGCATCTCATAGCTTGAAGAAGACACAGTGACCTTGTTTTTGTCTGTTTAGATAAAATTCTGAAGTGACCTTGTTTTGTCTAAGTCTGTTATGATCTCAGACAGAATGTGTCTGTTACTCCTGAAGAAGGCTTATGCTCATCAGGACAGCCACACAGCCTGCCTAGAAGCTCTAGGCCAGCTCAGCCTACAGCGAATCTTCTCTGTAGCTAGAAGGACAATCTTCCATGTTGATGGCTGCCCTTTCCTCTCTTGACTTTCATTATAAATCAAGGTTCAAAATGTAATAAGGAGTGAGTTCATTTTTTTCCCTGAGTTACCATTGTTAAAGCAGAATATTTTCTTTAAAAAAAATGATATCTGAGACTGGGGCAAATGTTTAAAGGAAAATGAATATTGTTCTTCATGCAGTTATTTGAGGAACATATTTTGTAGGAGGTAGGGGATATGGTGAGTAGCCTTGGGAAGGATATAAATATAAGTAAGACAGGGTGACTGTCTTTTTAAAATTTATACTTTGATCAAATACTAGATAGATATTTCAAACTTGGACCATTGATTCAGAAAAAGTCCCCAGGTGCTTATTAACTGAGTTTTTGTTTAAAGTTATATTCTAAAGGATCAGATGTGGTAACTTTGAAAGAATTTCCAGAAAAAAAGGCTTTGTAGAATTATTTAGCTTGGCATATACGGATTATGAAATTCAAATATTTATCCCCCACAGACTCTCATTAAAGCTGCTACACACTGAGTTGTCAGTAGAAATAAATATATGGCAGAGTTTAACTAAAGGAATCAATGTTAAATAATATATTAGCCCTGGTCCCCATAAGGACACTCAGCCATGAAGTCCTTAGCAGTGATATTCATTTGCATTGATAGGTGCATGTGATAAAAACTGGAATCACTCTCTGAAGACTTGGGAGTCCACATACAAACTACACATTTCCTAGAGTATTTTTTTTTTTTTTTGGAGTAAGTTATGTGTGTATGTGATGGCTGGAATCTCTGCTGTATTCTATTGTCATTGCCTTTTTATGTTTAATAAATAACAGTGTTCTGAAAGGAAACAGTTCCCACGGGAGAGTGTAGCGCGGTAAATACACAGTATCAAAAGCAATTGATATGCAGGCAGCCATTAGCATCGTGGGCAATGTCTCTTTAGTAGTTGCCCTATGGAGGCATATTTGAGAAACTGTCTCAGGGCTCGAAATCTCCATGATCCTTGGGAGGGAAGAGAGTATTTCCCTAGTCCACAACCACTCTGGCTTGCAACACAGCTAAGGTTTTCAGCCTCTGATGGTTCACTTTAGCTTGGTCTTCACGCCTTCTGTCATTTACTAATTGGGTTGTCGTTTAAATTGTGCTGCTGCTACTGCTGGTGGTTTGTTTTATACATTTGCTAAAAGTCCCTTATGATTTTAGTGACTAATTGCTACGAAATTCTGAGTCCTTTCACTGTCTTGTTCTCCCTCTGGTCTCCTTCTTTGAGAGAGATAATGTGAGTGGGAGAATTTTCATTTCAGGTCTCGGGTTCTAGTAATTTTAGAATTTGTTTCCTCTGTGCTGTTTGGATCTGAAGTTCCTGAAGCCCCTCCCCTGTGCTCTGGAATCTGTCAGGTTTGTTATTTAATTTCTTTTTCTCAGGTACCATTTCTAAAACTCTGTATTTGTTTTCCTCTTCTTCTTCTTCTTCTTCTTCTTCTTCTTCTTCTTCTTCTTCTTCTTCTTCT
>JADRCD010207012.1:17006-57323 GCA_019843815.1 Montemys delectorum
CTTCTTCTTCTTCTTCTTCTTCTTCTTCTTCTTCTTCTTCTTCTTCTCTTCTTCTTCTAATTTGTCTTCTCTTTTCATTGCTTTGGATATAAACATATACTTACATAGTAAGTACATACATACATACATACAAACATACATACACATACATACATACATACATACATAGAGATGGATAGACAGACAGATTGATAGAGATGTAATTTTTTTCTGGACTACTTTACTTCAACTCATTCAAATACTTTTGTAATATATGGTAGGGTGTCTTAAAATTTTCTACTTTGAGACCTTTGTCAACTATTTTTTATGTTTGTTATCTAAGAAGCCTCATTTGTCATCTTTAATTCAAATAATTGTTTTCTTATTTCTTGATATGATAAGGTTCTTTGGGGTGTTGCGTTAAGTTAAACTAAGTTCTGATATGGCTATAGTAACCTGGTTTCTACCAGACAGGAGAGAACACCAGTTCCTAGTCAGCCTCCCTTAGAAGAGAAAATGAACAGTCCCCTGTTCTGCTGGGTAAGAATGAAATTCTCACTCCCATCTAGCATCCTGCCAATGCTATATTGAAGAAGAAGAGGGTTGTTGCTGAATAAGGTAGTAGTTTCAGCCTTCTCTGGAAGCAGGGAAGGCATAACAGCACTGTTCTAAGGTACAGGGGAGCATGCTAACTCTTTGCTGGTCCTCTTTGGACACAGTATTGAGAAGAGTGAAAGGAAAAAGAAGGGAGTGAGTTTCACCATTAACCAAATACTAAAATGTTTCATACTTGTATTTATATAAATTTCTATTTAGACATCTCTAAATAGATATTAGTATCTGCATTCTACATTTATTTATATGAACATATCATATAGTTTATAATCCTAATATAGTTTTATATATATATATATATATATATACACATTTTCAAGCTTAAGAAAATAACAAATTCAATCCATTGAACATGCTCCTCTTTGAATGTGTTTCTTATATTTATAGCAAAGCCTAAATTTGTTCATTTGAACATGTTCAACAACTAGTTGACTGTGTGTCCTGGCCTGCAGGGCTTAGTTATTCGGGGAGTTGAGGGGGACCATGCCTGTGGGGAAGAATGGGCGAGAGAGAGGAGGAGATCATGCAGATTTGTCAAGGTCTACTTTACTAAGAGCAAACTGCTCAATATATACTTCACAGGAGCGGGGGGGGGGGGGGGGGGGCGGCGCGATGGGTTTCACTGCAGGATTGTCCATCTCAAGGATGCTGGCAGGGGGTCTGGAGGAACATTTCCTCTTGGTATACTGCCTCTTGGTAAACAGGCACAGGATGTTTTTAGCCAAGGTGAATGTCAGGCAGTTCTCAGGCTAGTTGAGGGGCAGGGGGTCGGGTGGCCATGCCTTGGCTCCCAACAACTGAGATTATCTGACTACAGTATATATATACATATATTGTTTATAATCATACTATGCCTTGAAGGTAGTAATTACATTCTTTATCATTTTCTTCTTCATTTTTTTTATTCTTAACAAGTGTGTATTAAAGTTTTAAATCACCAAACACTATGAAGAGAAAACAGGGAAAGGTTCAGTACTTTGTTCCCATCAAACACTGGACAGGTTCTGTATTCTGTGTAAAGGATGGGTGCAATTTAAATTGAAGAATATTTCCATTTGCTGTTTAAAGGAAAGAACCCTTTCAGCCTTTAAAGTTGGGAACACGAACACTATTTTGGGAAGAAGTGGACCAAGTAAAGAATGAGCTGTTTCTCTGCTCAAGAAAGCAAGAAGAATTATTTAATTATACCTCAAGGGACTGAGGGTAAAGACACAGCAGCTTTGGAACAGGAGGAAATGGGTTGCTAGGAGAAAGGAGAATAAGCCTCGGGCACACACAGGGAAAGGCTGTGTGTACAGATGCCCCTGACCCTGGAAACATTCTACTGTGGGCCTTGGTTAACTAGATATCCAGAAATGTCAAAATCTATCCTTCAATTTTGAAGTTTTATGCTTCTATGTGCTCATCACAACACTCATTCTAATTGCCAATCAATAGCAACAAAACTGAGGAAGCTTATAAGCACCAAAAATACTTTAAGGTGTGGTCTGGGAAAATAAAGGTCAGCAGTGATATTCAGGTTTGAGCAATGTAGGTAAGTAGGTAACAATGGGAGACGGAAGAGGGTAGAGAGACTGAGGGTCGCTCAAGGAAGCGCAAGGCTGAGCTATAACGGTATTTCAATTCCATCTACTCTCCACTCAAATCACAGTCTCCCTCTACTTTGCTGTGAATATTTAAACTGATATTGGCCAAAGAAGGCAGAAAGACAGAGCTTGTCAGATCAGAAGGAAAGATGAGTGATCTGAGCTAGATGAGACTTTTCCCTCCATGGTACTCAGCACTAACATTAACCAGTGTCTCAGGTCCAGAGAATGAAGAGGGGCATGCACTTGTTAGATGCAGGCAAACCCTCTGGAGTGTTAGCACTCCAGCAAGCCCTGGGCAAATGCACTACAGTTGACCTCATGGGAACACGCCCTGTTACAGGTTTTCATGAGTAGAAGTTTATAATACTGGATTGTTGTCTAGTCTTAAATCATGCCAATCTATAACATTCTATATTTTGCACTTTTTCAAATGTTTAACCTCTGTGCAGGGATATTTCATGGCTGGCTTCTATCATTGTCCCAACTGGGTTGAATATAGCTTTATTTTCAACTATAATGTAATTGTGTGTGGGTTAAAATATACTATGCTTTATGCCACATTGTTTAGACTCAGAAGAAGCTATGAGGTAAAGGTTGATGAAGGAAAAAAGATGGCTTAAATCACATGGGCAACTCAATTTACCTTAGATTAACCAGTGGTATTTATGGTTGACCACTTGTATCTCGAATACAGTTTTACAGAATTTGCTACAGAAATCTTCACACATTGGTGTGATGGGCAAGGGGTAGGACATGGGCAAAATGGCTCTGACTTTACTGTCTTATCCACTGTTTTCAATGAATGGCATATTGTTTGTTATGGACTGGCTTGTCATCCTCAGAATTCCTATGATCAAATCCTAACCTCATAGTACTTCCAAAACTGACTAGATTTGAACCTTTAAACAGATAATTAATGGTAACATCCTTTCGAGTTATTTAGATTAAGTTAAACCAAGTGATGGTGGTACATGCCTTAAATCCCGGCACTCAGGAGGCAGAGGCAGGCTAACTCTCTGTGAGTTCAAAGTCAGCCTGCTTTGTGAAGCAAGTTCTAGAAAAGCCAGAGATACACAGAGGAACACTATCTCGGTGGGGGGGGGGATGAGAGGGGGGTTAAGTCAGTTCCTTGTGTTCAAGTCCTAACTCATTATTACTGGTATACTTGCTCAGAAAGGATGAGGGTATATACAGAAACAGCATGAAAACCATGCTTGGAGATGCCGGATAAAGACTCAGAGAAGGTGACCATAGGCAAGCAGGAGGAAAAGTCCCAGGCCAGAAGCAAGCCTGGTAATAGCTTGGTATTCTTCTGTAAAAAATGAATCCCTGCTGTGAAAACCACCCCCAGGCTGTGTTATTTTGTTGTAGCAGCCCTAGTAACTAATACAACTTGTAAAAATCAGATCCACTAGGAAATAACATCGACTTTGAAGTAGCAGCACATCATATGCATTAGGGTGAAACAGCTTTACATCCCCAGAGATGTGCAAAGAAAAACAACAGGAAGGAAAGCAAATGTTTCTTGGACATTTCTAGTCTGGATTCTGAGCATACAATCATATTTGGAAAGTCTTGTTTAGTTGAAATCTTTTCTATAGAGCAAGACATTACATTCAATGGTTTTGATGAGGACACCAAAGAAACACAGTCACATGTAATACTTTTGTGGGTGTGAGAACCCCCAACTATAGTATATTGATATCAATAGTTGCTAAGCACTGGGTAGCGCAATGTGATCCTGGCCACGTGACTAGCACTACTGTGTCATGGACTTGAAACGCTTCCCCACTTGCTTTTATAGACGATTACATGAGCATTATGCTTTTCAATAGCCGTGTTGTCACTTCCAGAGTCTGCACATTTCCCTGACCTGACAATGCCACAGCTTGAAAGAGTTTCATGTGTATATGTCATATCACGGACAAACAATACTTATATGAAGTGACTGGCTCGACTAAATGTTCAAAGAAGCACGTACAGCCTCGAAGGTTCAGTACGTCTTAACTGTAGATGGGAAACTGTAAGCTTTAAGCCTTCAACTGTAAAATTTTTGAACGCATGGAAGTGGAATGGGTGAATAAACAAAAGCACACAGTAGTAAACAATTATGAAATTTTCAATGTCATTTCAAAGTCACTACCTTTTGAAGTGGAAACTACTAGTTTCTTTTGAAAAGTTGGCTGTGTCAAATGATGTTTTGCTGGGGCACACAGGTGAAAGGATGTTTTGCTAAAGAAAATACATAAAAGACTGTTTTCCTGGAGCAGACGTAGGTGAAGGATGTTTTGATATAACAAACACATGAAAGAAAGCTGAATGAAGGAGTATAAATGACCGCAGAGACAGTGGGAGACAAGCACTGAGCATTGGCTTGATTTGCTCAACCTTGATATTCCTCACTAAAGACAAACATGTATTGGTTCACCTAACATGGTGTTGCTGTGGTATATAAATTGTAATGGAGCCATGAGAGAAACTCTCCAAAGAGCTGCTTGTGAGGTTCCTGCAGCAGCTTGCTTCTTCTGTGGCCTCACTTCAGGCCAGTTAGCAAGGTGAGGTTTCTTCATGATTGAACAACAGCTGCCTGGTATCTGCTTGTTGAAAGGACTGGACTGTAGCTGCTGGCTTGTGCCTGGTGTCTGCCTGCCTAGAGGACTTGTCTGCAGCTTCGAATTGTATTTGGTGTTTGCTACAGGGCTGAACTGCTGCCCAAGAGGAATGAACTTGCCCCCAAAGAACTATTGCTGAACAGGTCCACTTCCCCCGTATCCTAATAACTTTTCTCTTCCACTACCTCTGCTGGGTGGTGGGCTAGAGGAGAAGTTGAACCCTTATTAAAAGTAGGTTGCAAAAAAATTATGCCTACAAATTTTAAAGTTTAGACTTCATTAAAAACAGAAAAGGTATGACCTGACTCACATAGACACACATGATCAGCTTAAAATCTCTTGCATTGTATATATGACAAACAGCATGCTTTTAAAGGCATAATATAACTCCATTACAAATGTCAGAGTAATTATCAGATGTTATGCCATATTTTAGAAAAAATAATCTGGAACCTAAGAATATGATATCAACTATATGAATGAATTTTGGGCAGGAATATATTTTAATAAAAGAATTATATGATTCTTTTGGACTTTTTCTAAAATCTTTCAAAGATTTACATAAAACCAGCCAAAAGCTTGATGATGTGTCAGCAACTCTATGTTGTAGGGACATTAGGAGCAGTTTTCCAGAGTTAATTTAATATAAGAGAAGTTAAAGAATGTGTCATTTCTAGTTGTATTTAATAGACACTGAAATGAATGGGATAGCTAAAATGTATGTGTTTTAAAAATCCATCATTTTAAAGGTTAATATCACTGTTTTTTAGGTTATCAAAGGACAATGAATTATATCAATGAGAGTCACACAACAGTGTACACATTCAGAATCTCTAAATAAATATGAGCAAATTGGTGGATCTCACTGTTATTTAAAAGATCTAGACATTTCTCAAACACCCTTACAAAAATGAGGGAAAGTTACTTTGAAAATGTCTTTTTGTAAGGGCACACGATTCACTGAAGAATGATAATCCAGACGCAAATAGTATGTAAAAGCAAAGATCGTTTTATTCTGCCGAAGTCCAGCCTGCTGGGGTCTACCAATTACCAAGAGGGAAATACCCAGGTGAGTTCATAAGCCCAATTTAAAGCACTTTAGGAAAATTCCAGAGAAGGGTAGATGGCCTTTATCTAAACTGATTGGCTTTATCTCTAGGGATTGCTGGGGTGAGGGGCTAGAAACTGTTACTGGGGATGCCTGGAAACTATTGCTGACTCATTGCCCTTGCCTCAGAGCAGGTGGCAGGGAGCTGCCTGAGGACTGGGGTTTTTCAAGTACTTCCCCAGACTTGCTCAACTCTAGGAAGCAGAGATCTAGGCTCAGTCTCCTTAACTGCTAGTGTGAAGATTGTCATGGAGTAAGGCAGGCTCAGTCCTCTCATTTTCAATGAACAGAAAGCCTAGCATCATTTAGATTTATGAGAACAGATTTGTCACTGCTGCTTATAGCCTATATTTGTATTTGATCAACAAGGACAAGGAATGCTGCTATGGGTACAAAGGTAGTGAGAAATCATTTCTGCCTAGCAAGAAATTTAGTATGTGGTAAAAGCAAGTATAAGCAAATCTAGATAAAGAATGATTTAAGCCTAGAAATGTGAAGAAGTAATAAAATATACTGTGCCCCACTTTTAACCTATGAGAGCAAGAAAAAGCTGTTTGTCCTTTGTATAAGTTGAACTGGCCCTTGAAGGATATTTCATAGTAATTTGTTAAGAAGAAAGTAGTTTTGACAAAGAGAAAAGATCACAGAAGCTCTGTCCATGCTTATATTTTAGAGGTAGATATATTTCTTGGGATATTTGAATACTTGTGACAGAGTTGTAAAAAAGAGTTTGAATTTGTTTGTGAATGATATTAAATATGAAACTGACAAATGGATCTGAAACTTTGTGTTACTATTTCTTTATGTTTTTTGAGGGGTGGGGACATGGGCAGTAGTTTATTGTAAAATACAAACAGAAATGTTTTCTACAAGTGAACTTCCATGAATGACTGTATGTCCTCAATACCAAGCACTGAACAGGTCAGACATGAAGAAACTAAAATCTCTTTCTCTTGATAATTTCTTAATTTCTGGTTTCCAGTCTCTAGCTGACTGGGTGAGTTTCTGTCTAGGTCTCATCCTCTCTGTAAATTTATTGGTTTTATCAGCTTCAGATGTTAGTAACCGACTATCTGATTGATCAAAAGTACAAGCAAATATTCCTGATTCTCTGTCTAAAGACTCAGGTTGTACAGCTGCATGAATGTCTGAAAATTACAGCCAGTTCTCCAGTTCCAAAGGTGCATAGTACCATTGTCAGCTCCAGATACAAGTACTCTATCAGCATTGACTGCCAGTATGTTAATAATTTCATTGTGACCAGAGAGATTTGAAATGAAGTGTCAGTCAGGGAATTTCCACTATTTTATGTTATCTATAGAACCAGATGCAAATGTGTAATGTTGAGGATGCAAGACCACAGCCCTTACTAATTTCTTTTGATTCATCAATGTTACTCTTGTCTTTCTAGATCCCATAATCATATTGTGGGATTATAACTTCCACTAATAATTTGGGGCTCTGTATTTGGGTGTCCAAAGTGTGTACACTAGTTTTAGTTCTCACATCCCAGATCTGAGCAGTGGAATCTCAACTACAAGTCACCAGATCATTGATTACTGGGTGCAAATCCAGACCATACACTGCACTTAGTTGGCCATGATAGTGCTGTATAACATTGTTATATTCAAGATCTCAGCACTTGTTTGTCTTTTCCACAAGAGAACAAGCAAGGGCTCTTCATGCTCACAATCACACCACACACTGTACTGATGTGACTAGTCGATGACAGCTTTAATTTGCCACTAGCCAAGTCCCAAATCTTTATAGTTCTATCAGTGCATCCAGTAATGAACCACTGACTTCCAGGTTCCACAACGATACACAGAAGCTAGCCAAGATGCCCACTGACAACCCTGTAGAGTGCCACTAGGGTTTGGGCATTTGTAAGGCTTTTTTAGCCATTAATTCAGAGTTCTTGGTATTGCCAGTCTCCATCGTCATAGAATTCATTGCTGTGGGCTGGGAATGGTCAGAAGCCCCTGGGTGTTGATACTCACTTCCAGCAGGCGCAGTACAATATGCATCAACTCTGGTCTGAGACCATAAAGCCGTAGCTAAGGACTAAGCAGCTGACTCACTTGACATTCTTTGGATCTTTAGTCTACTAATCCAGCAGAGAAGAAACTCAAATGATTTTGAGTTTGAAGATCTGGAGAAATTAAAATGTGGTGAAACTGATTACTCAAGACAGCAAATACCATTACCTGTTTCTTTAACTTTAAAGGAGATTTTTTTCAAAACATATTGAGGTAGAGATTTTAAATACTTCAAAATTCATCAGTCTTAGAAATGAACCAAAGTCACTGAAGGACCCTTTCTCACTGTCCTGTGTTGACTATGCATGTCTACTGTGTTGGCATCAGGACCTCTGTGACATCACATAGGCAGGCCCCACAGACCTGTTGCCAAGCAACAGCCACCAGAATCCACTTGGCTCACCTCCCACCTTTACCTGTGTTATGTCATTACCCATACATAAAGGCCTCTCTCTCCTCTCTCTCTCTCTCTCCTCTCTCTCCTCCCCCTTTCTTTTTCTGCCACCTGTCTCTTCCTTTCCAATAAACCTCTTACACATGGAACTGTTTTAGTCTAGTGTGCTGTGTTTAGACACAAGCAAGCTACTATTCTTACACATCATTTGGTGCCAAAACCCGGGAACTCACTCAGCAGTACTGTCAACAGCCCTGCCCTACCACTGACGAGCAACTATGCCTGCTGTGAGTGGTCGGCTCTCCACTGCCACTCAGCTACAATCGCAGCTTCTCCTGGGCCTACTGTGTAAGTTGCTACAGGAATCATAAGTTTCCACCACATGAGCTGCTGCTGTTGCTGCCGCCACCGTGGGACATACAAACTTCTACCATGTAAGCTGCGCCACCCTGGTCCATCTTGTGGGGCTAGCTTCTGCCAGGCCCACCACTACCCACTTACTTCCATGTTTCTATTTACTAGTTCACTAGAATTTTTGCACAGACACCTTTCAGGCACAGCACTCTCTCTGCCACTGAGCTGCCATGGGGCCTGGGCCCTGCCCTGTTACCACATTTGTGCTGGTCACTGTGTGCTGCCACAGGGGGCCACCAGGCTGGACACTGGGTACCAAGTGGACAGGGGACAAAAGGAGGGAGGGTACAGAGACCTATATCCAGGCAGAGTTTCTGTGCTCTGGGCAGCACAAGTATAAGTGTCTGCCTTCACACTCAGCTCTGGAGGGTGGGGCATCTGGGTCCCAGTCCTCGAGGGGCAGAGATAATAAGACAATTGCAGGGGCCCCTTGGCCTCCTGAAAGTCAGGAACATAAGTTCCAGCCTCTAGACACTGCAGGTGACTTTGGATGTCGCAGAAAGCAGCAGCGCCGCTGTCCTGCGGTAGAGCAGGGTCGGGAGTTCTCAGTCTGGCTTCACAGCTGAAAACGTTGAGGCCAGGTCATCACTGCTCATCTAGTTAAAAGGATGCAATGCATAATCATAATCGTAAGATATTTTATTACAGGAAAATGAGAAAAGAGGCCAGCCATAACCATGTGAAGAGAGAGGGAAAGGAGAAGGAAAGAGGAGAAGAAGAGAGAGAGAAAAGGGGGAAGGGAGAGGAGGAGGAGGAGAAGGAGAGAGGAAGAGAGGAAAAGGGCGAGAGAAAGAGGGAAAGAGGGCAAAAAAAGGAAGAGAGCAGGAAAGATGGGAGGGGGTAAACCACCCCTTATATTATGGGGCTGGGCTACCTGTCGGTGTGGGGCGGGGCATACCTGGCTGTGGTCGGGTGACCAGGGTAGGGTCCAGCTAGAATGCTGGGAGCTTGGGGCATTGTCTATGTGATAGAACACACCTCTCCTAATGGGGGTTGGTCAGTTGACTGAAACAGGAGCCAGGGACTCAAGAGGCATGGCCAAACACCTTCTGTCCCATGCAGGCAGAAATTGGCTAAGAGAAGTTGGGTTGGGAAACAAGAGGAGCACATGGAGGGATTGGAGCGAAGATAGATGAGTGCTTGGACATAGGGGACCTCTCTCCATTTACCAGTTCACTGGCAGTATGTATTAAGATCCTTTAAAATAGGTGAATCTAGAGTATCATTAAGTGGCCATTTGGAACAATTATATACCTGGTACTGGATCCAGACCTTATTGCAGAGGTATAATAATTTTGATGCCTTGAAGCCAGGTGTTAGCTTCAAAGATTTGAAATTTTTAAGAAGACATCTCAGTGGGGTACCTGGAGGTACATTCAAAGACATCGCAGCACTCATGGGGGGGGGGGGCATTGTTTTATTTGTACAATCCAACAACCAAAAAGAAATCAGCTAGACTAGAGGCTCAAGTCATCATGAGGGCCCCTTAGAGGCTACACAGTAAGCCCCGACTTACTGTAGAAAGGGCTCTACCCTAGATCCAGGGGTTTTATACAGCTGCAAGAGCCTGGAGGGGGAAGGGAATGAGAGCTGCTTTCGAGGGAATGGCCAACCAAAAGGTCAATGTCCTAACTCTTATGTCAGCTGGGAGGTATGGCTATAAAATGCCAACCCCTTAGCCCCCAGAAAAAGCTGGCCAGGCCCTCTCTGGGAAACTAGGGGCCCTCCTGTTGACCGACCCCACCAATTAATATGCTGGTGTCTGTGGGGCAGTAGTCTGTTCAGACAACCTGGTCCTGGTCGAGTACAAATGTGGTCAACAAGATCATTGGGCAAAAGCCTGCCCTAACTTCTACAAGCTAAGGGGACTATGCCCAGGGTGCCATCAAGAGGGACATTGTGCTGTTGATTGCCCTCATGTTACACAGAACAGAGGGACATCACTCCTAGATAACTCTCCAGCTGATCTCCTAAGCTTGGCTATAGCCGACTGAGGAGGCCTGAGCTTCCGTGACCCGACCACAGGCATCACTAGGAGGGAGACCTGGGTAGATATCATGATATGTAGGTAGCCCATCTCCTTCCTCTTAGACATTGGAGCCACTTACTCAGTCCTGATGAAGTTTTGGGGACCCACTTCTCCTTCTTTTTCCTATTGTCCAGGCAAAAGGACAGCCTTACTTCCCTCACCAGACTCCACCACTTAGTTGCATTTTTAGGGGTGTACCTCTCACCCATTCCTTTTTGGTAGTGCCAACATGTCCTGTCCCCTTATTGGGAAAGGATCTTCTAGCTAGGCTGGGAACCTCTATTTCCTCCCTCCCTGCCTCCTCCAAGTTCACCTAAACCCAGGCTCTCCAGCAGTTCCTCTGCTGCTCCTTCTAGCCAGCCAACCTACCAACACTATCATATTATTTCCTTTACCAGATTCTCAGGTAGATCCAGGAGTCTTGGATGTCCAGAGCCCCTCTATTGCTAAACACCATTCTCCTGTTGTTATCCAATTACTGGACTCTACCAAATATATAACCCAAACTCAATAACCTCTCTTCTTCCAGAGCCTAAGGGGATTTAAACCTACCATTCCTAGCCTCTTGAGAAAAGTACTCCTTTGCCCTACCTCTTCCCCCTTTAACACCCCTATAAAAGCAGTTATGATACCTAATGGTACCTATCACCTGGTTCAAGACCTCAGGCATATTAATTCTGCAGTGGTTCCTCTCCATCCTGTTGCAGCTACACTTACATACTTCTTTCCATTATCCCCATTTCTCAGTCCTAGATCTCAAGGATGCATTTTTCTCTGTCCCTCTAGATGCCCAGTCACCAAACATATGTGCCTTTCCTGGACAGATCCTGATGCCCACATTTCTACCCAACTTACCTGGACTGTTCTACTTCATGGATTCCAGGACAACCAATGCCTATTTGGTCAAGCCCTGGCTTCTGAATTGCTATCTCTGTCTCTCCCTAAATCTAAGATCCTTTTCTGTAACCCCTCTCTAGAAATTAGCCAAACTGGCACTTCTACTCGTCTAAATTTTCTCTCCAGTGGAGGGTACAGGGTCTCAACTTCTAAAGTCCAACTGTCCACCACTCAGGTAACCTACTTGGGACTAACAATTACCCAACCCATAAATCTATTACCTTAGAAAGAAAGAATCTGATTCAATCTTTAAGTTTGTTCTACAAAGGAAGATATTTTATCATTCCTAAGACTAGCTAGTATTTCTGGTTTTTGTTGTTGTTGTTGTTGTTGTTGTTGTTCTTGTTTTGTTTTTTGGGTTTTTTTTTTAATTTTTTTTCTTTTTTAGGTCTCCTTTTTTTTTTTAGATATTTTCTTTATTTACATTTCAAATGATAACCCTTTTTCCAGTTCTGCCACCGAAAAAAGCTCTATCCCCTCCCTTTCCCCCTGCTCACCAACCCACCCTCTTCTGCTTCCTGGCCCTCGCATTCCCCTACACTGGGGCATAGAGCTTTCACAGGACCAAGGGCCTCTCCTTCCAATAATGACCAACTAGGCTATCCTCTGCTACATATGTAGCTGGAGCCCTGAGTTCCACCATGTACACTCTTTGGTTGGTAGTTTAGTCCCTGGGAGCTCTGGAATACTAGTTAGATCATAATGTTGTTCCTCCTATGGGGCTACAAACCTCTTCAGCTCCTTGGGTCCTTTCTCTAGCTCCTTCATTGGGGACCCTGTGCTCATTCCAATGGATGGCTGTGAGTCTCCACTTCTGTATTAGATGAATATTAGCAGAGCCTCTCAGGAGACAGCTATATCAGGCTCATGTCAGCCTGCACTTGCTGGCATCCACAATAGTGTCTGGGTTTGGCGTTTGTATATGGGAAGGGTCCCTAGATGGGGCAGTCTCTGAATTTTCCTTCCTTTAGTCTCTGCTCCATATTTTGTCTCTGCAACTCCTTCCATGGGTATTTTGATCCCCCTTCTAAGAAGGATTGAAGTATCCACACTTTGGTCTTCCTTCTTCTTGAGTTTCTTGTGTTTTGTGGATTGTATCTTGGGCATTCTGAGTATCTGGGATAATATCCACTTATCAGTAAGTGCATACCATATGTGTTCCGTTGTGATTGGGTTACCTCACTCAGCATTATATCCTCCAGATCCATCCATTTCCATAAGAATTTCATAAATTCATTGTTTTTAACAGCTGAGTAGTACTCCATTGTATAAATGTACCAAATTTTCTGTATCCATTCCTCTGTTGAGGGACATCTTGGTTCTTTCTAGCTTCTGGCTATTACAAATGAGGCTACTATGAACATAGTGGAGCATGTGTCCTTATTACATGTTGGAGCATCTTCTGGGTATATGCCCAGAAGTGATATTGTTGGGTTCTCCGGAAGTTCTATATCCAATTTTCTGAGGAACTGCCAAACTGATTTCCAGAGTGGTTGTACCAGCTTGCATTCCCACCAGCAATGGAGGAGTGTTCCTCTTTCTCCACAACTTCACCAGCATCTGCTTTCAGATGCTGAGATTTTGATCCTAGCCATTCTGACTGGTGTGAGGTAGAATCTCAGGGCTGTTTTGATTTGCATTTCCCTGATGACTAAAGATGTTGAACATTTCTTTAGGTGCTTCTCAGTATTTGGTATTCTTCTGTTGAGAATTCTTGTTTAGCTCTGTATCCCTTTTTTTTGTTTTGTTTTGTTTTGTTTTGTTTTGTTTTGTTTTTTCAAGACAGGGTTTCTCTGTGTAGCCCTGGTTGTCCTGGAACTCACTCTGTAGACCAGGCTGGCCTCGAACTCACTCAGAAATCCACCTGCCTCTGCCTCCCAAGTGCTGGGATTAAAGGCATGCGCCACCATCGCCCGGCTGTATCCCATTTTTAATAGGATATTCGGTTATCTGGAGTCTAACTTCTTGAGTTCTTTCTATAGATTGTCTATTAGCCCTCTATCAGATAAAGGATTGGTAAAGATCTTTTCCTTATCTGTTGGTTGCCATTTTGTCCTATTGACAGTGTCCTTTGCCTTATAGAAGCTTTGCAATTTTATGAGGTCCCATTTGTCAATTCTTGATCTTAGAGCATAAGCTACTGATGTTCTGTTCAGGAAAATTTCCCCTGTGCCCATGTGCTTGAGGCTCTTCACTACTTCCTTTTCTATTAGTTTCAGTGGATCTGGTTTTATGTGGAGGTCCTTGATCTGCTTGGACTTGAGCTTTGTACAAGGAGATAGGAATGGATTGATTTACATTCTTCTACCTGCTGACAGTCAATTTAGCCAGCACCATTTGTTAAAAATGCTGTCTTTTTTATACTGGATGTCTTTAGCTCCTTTGTCAAAGATCAAGTGATCATAGGTGTGTGAGTTCATTTCTGGGACTTCAATTCTATTGTATTGATCCACCTGCTTGTCACTGTGTCAATACCATGCAGGATTTTTTTTTTTAATCACAATTGCTCTGTAAAATAGCTTGAGGTCAAGGATGGTGATTCCACCAGAAGTTCTTTTGTTGTTGAGAATAGTTTTTGCTACCCTAGGTTTTTTGTTATTCCAGATGAATCTGGAAATTGCTGTGTCTAGCTCTGTGAAGAATTGAGTTGGAATTTTGATGGGGATTGCATTGAATCTATATATTGCTTTCGTCAAGATGGCCATTTTTACTATATTAATCCTGCCAATCCATGAGCATGGGAGATCTTTCCATCTTCTGAGATCTTCTTCGATTTCCTTCTTCAGAGACTTGAAATTCTTGTCATACAGATCTTTCACTTGCTTGGTTAGAGCCACACCAAGGTATTTTACATTATTTGTGACTATTGTGAAGGGTGTTGTTTCCCTAATTTCTTTCTCAGGCTGTTTATCCTTTATGTAGAGGAAGGCCACTGATTTGCTTGAGTTAATTTCACATCCAGCTACTTTGCTGAAATTGTTTATCAGGCTTAGGAGTTCTCTGGTGGAATTTTTGGAGTCACTTAAGTATACTATCATATCATCAACAAACAGTGATAATTTGACTTCTTCCTTTCCAATTCGTATCCCTTTGATCTCCTTTTGTTGTCTAATTGCTCTGGCTAGGACTTCAAGTTCAATATTGAATAGGTAGGGAGAGAGTGCCTTGCCTTGAATACATAAGGTAGCCTGATTTTAGTGGGGTTGCTTCAAGATTCTCTTCATTTTGTTTGATGTTGACTACTGGTTTGCTGTATATTGCTTTTACTATGTTTAGTTACGGGCCTCGAATTCCTGATCTTTAGAAGACTTTTATCATGAAGGAGTGTTGGATTTTGTCAAATGCTTTCTCAGCATCCAATGAAATAATCATATGTTTTTTTCTTTGAGTTCATTTACATAGTGGATTACATTGATGGATTTCTGTATATTGAACTATTCCTGCATCCTTGGGATAAAGCCTACTTGATCATGATGGATGATCATTTTGATGTGCTTTTGAATTTGGTTTGTGAGAATTTTATTGAGTATTTTTGCATTGATATTCATAAGAGGAAATTGGTCTGAAGTTCTCTTTCTTTGTTGAGTCTTTGTGTGGTTTAGGTATCAGAGTAATTGTGGCTTCATAGAACGAATTGGATAGAGTACCTTCTGTTTCTATTTTGTGGAATAGTTTGAACAGTATTAGTATTAGGTCTTCTTTGAAGGTCTGATAAAACTCTGCACTACACCCATCTAGTCCTGGGCTTTTTTTGGTTGGGAGACTATTAATGACTGTTTCTATTTCCTTAGGAGATATGGGACTGTTTATATCATTTATTTGATCTTGATTTAACTTTGGTACTTTGTATCTCTTTAGAAAATTGTCCATTCCATCTAGATTTTCCAATTTGGTGACTACAGCCTTTTGTAGTAGGACCTGATGATGTTTTGGATTTCCTCAGTTTCTGTTATGTCTCCCTTTTCATTCCTGATTTTATTAATTAGGATACTGTCTCTATGCCCTCTAGTTAGTCTGGCTAAGGGTTTATCTATTTTGTTGACTTTCTCAAAGAACCAGCTCCTGGTTTGGTTGATTCTTTGTGTAGTTCTTTTTGTTTCCACTTGGTTGATTTCAGCCCTGAGTTTGATTATTTCCTGCCCTCTACTCCTCTTGGGCGAATTTACTTCTTTTTGTTCTAGAGCTTTCAGATATGCTTCAAACTGCTAGTTTATGCTCTCTCCAGTTCTTTTGGAGGCAATTAGAGCTATGTGTTTGCCTCTTAGGGCTGCTTTCATTATGTCCCATAAGATTTGGTATCTTGTGGGTTCATTTTCATTGAACTATAAAATGTCTTTAGTTTCTTTCTTTATTTCTTCTTTGACCAAGTTGTCATTGAGTAGAACATTGTTCAGCCTCCACGTGTATGTGGGCTTTCTATGGTTTATTTTTTTATTGAGAAGCAGCCTTAGTCACCACTGTGGTGATCGGATAGGATGTATGGAATTATTTCAATCTTCTTGTATCTGTTGAGGCCTGTTTTGTGACTGATTATATGGTCAGTTTTGGAGAAGGTACCATGAGGTGCTTAGAAGAAGGTATATCCTTTTGTTTTTGGATAAATGTTCTATAGATACATTAGATCCATTGGGTTCATAACTTCTGTTAGTTTCACTATGTCTCTGTTTAGATTCTGTTTCCATGATCTGTTCATTGCTGAGGTTGGGGTGTTGAAGTCTCCCATTATTATTGTGTGTGGTGCAATGTGTGCTTTTAGCTTTAGTAAAGTTTCTTTTGTGAATATGAATACTCTTGCATTTGGAGCATAGAGGTTCAGAATTGAGAATTCATCTTGGTAGATTTTTACCTTTGATGTGTATGAAGTGTCCATCCTTATCTTTTTTGATAACTTTAGGTCGAAAGTTGATTTTATTTGAAATTAGAATGGCTACTCCAACTTTTTTCTTGGGACCATTTACTTGGAAAATTGTTTTCCAGCCTTTTATTCTGAGATAGTATCTCTCTTTGTAACTGAGGTGGATTTCCTGTATGTAGAAAAATGTTGGCTCCTGTTTACATAATCAGTCTGTTAGTCTATGTCTTTTTATTGGAGAATAGAGTCCATTGATATTAATAGATATTAATGAAAAGTAATTGTTGAGTCCTGTTATTTTGTCATTAGAGTTGGAATTCTGTTCATGTGGCTATCTTAGTTTGGTTGAAAGATTACTTTCTTGCTTTTTCTATGATGTAGTTTCCCTCCTTGTGTTGGAGTTTTCCATTTATTATCCTGTGAAGGACTGGATTTGTGGAAAGATATTGTGTAAATTTGATTTTGTCATGGAATACCTTGGTTTCTTCATCTATGGTAATTGAGACTTTTGCTGGGTATGGTAGCCTGGGCTGGCATTTGTGTTCTCTTAGGTTCTGTATGACATCAGCCCAGAATCTTCTGGCTTTCATAGTCTCTGGTGAGAAGTCTGGTGTAAATCTGATAGATCTACCTTTATATGTTACTTGACCTTTTTCCCTCACTGCTGTTAATATTCTTTCTTTGTTTTGTGCATTTGGTGTTTTGATTATTATGTGATGGAAGGGGTTTCTTTTCTGGTCCAACCTATTTGGAGTTCTGTAGGCTTCTTGTATGTTCATGGGCATCTCTTTCTGTAGGTTAGGGAAGTTTTCTTCTATAAATTTGTTGAAGATATTTATTGGCCCTTTAAGTTGGAAATCTTTACTCTCTTCTATACCAATTGTCCTTAGGTTTGGTCTTCTCATTGTGTCCTGGATTTCCTGGATGTTTTGGGTTAGGAATTTTTTGCATTTTGGATTTTCTTTGACTGTTGTGTCAATGTTTTTTATGGAATCTTCTGCACCTGATATTCTCTCTTCTATTCTTGTATTCTGTTGCATCTATGGCTCCTGACTTCTTTCCTGTGTTTTCTATCTCTAGCATTGTCTTGCTTTGTGATTTCTTTATTGTCTCTACTTCCATTTTTAGATCCTGGATGGTTTTCTTCAGTTCCTTCACCTGTTTGGCTGTGTTTACCTGTAATTCTTTAAGGAATTTTTGTGTTTCCTCTTTAAGGGCTTGTACCTGTTTACCTGTGTTCTCCTGTATTGCTTTAAGGGAGTTATTTATGTCCTTCTTAAAATCCTCTATCAGCATCATGAGATATGATTTTAGATCCAAATTTTCCTTTTCTGGTGTGTTGGGGTATCCAGGACTTGCTTTGGTAGGAGTATTGGGTTCTGATGATGCCAAGTAGTCTTGGTTTCTATTTGTAAGATTCTTGCATTTGCCTTTTGCTATATGTTAATCTTTAGTATTAGATGTTCTTGCTGTCTCTGCCTGGAGGTTGTTCCTCTTGTGGGTCTGTCAGCACTCCTGAGAGACTAGCTCTTTCTTGGCAAGGCCCATGCACAGAGGGCTGTGGAACAGCCCCATCTCCTAGATGCAGAAGGATGCAGGAATGACCCTGTCCCAGCTGCTCTGCTGCTTCTGCTGCCTGTGCCTCCTGGCTGGCCAGCCTTAGAAAGTCCCTAGAGAGAAAAATCAAGATCTCACCTGAGACCCAGGGTCAGAGCACTCTCTGGAGACAAGCTCTCTGCTAGTAGGAATGGAATAGCTAGTTTTTTACATTTGTGGGTTCCTTCCTTTCTCCTCCTTTCTCATCCCTTGTATGAAGCAGCATTGGGCCCCACCCATGAACCTTTTCTCAAACCTATTACCAAGCCCTTTCAAAGACTCTAACAGGATCTTCTTAAAGCCCCTGCTTTATATCTCCCTGACCTAACACATCCTTTTTCCCTGTACCTAACTGAAAAAGAGAGATTTGTCCTTGGAGTCTTAGGTCATCAACTGGAACACTCTTTTGTACCTGTAGCATACTTGTCAAAAACAAACAAACAAACAAACAAACACACAAACAAACTAGATCTAACCCTCCAGGGATGAATATCTTGCATCTGTACCTTAGTAGCCACTGAACTACTCATTTGAGAGTCAAAAAAACTAAGCTTTGGGTCACCTATAACTATCTTCTCTTCTCATAACTTGTCACAGCTCCTAACTTATAAAGGCTTACAGACTCTATCTCCCTCCAGGGTTCTTTCTCTTTAGGTGGCTCTAAAAGAAGACCCACACTCACTTTCCAATTATGCCCACCTCTTAATATTTTCAATCTTCTTCCTCGACCTAATACTGACCACTCCCTATCTCACTCCTGCACTGAAACTTTAGAGAAACTATTACCTCATCCTTCACACATACAAGAGGGCACACTGCCTCAGGCCATCTATACCTGGTATACAGTTGGATGCTCCTTTTTACATGAAGGTGCCAGTGTCAGACATGGAGGTGGTACAGGCACAGGTCCTTCCTGCTCATACCACCAATCAATAGGCTGAACTAATAGCCCTTACCTGTGCCTTTCAACTAGCATGAGGAAAATCTATACAGATTCTAAACATTCTTTCCATATCCTTCTGTCCTATGTTACTATCTAGAAGGAGCATAGGTTACTTACCACAAAAGGAGGATCAGTAACTAACATAAACCAAATTATGGCCATGTTAAAGGACTCCCATCTCCCCACAGCTATTGGGATTGTCCAGTGTAGATCCCACCACAAGGATGATTCTATTGTCTCTAAGGGAAACAACCAACCTGACAAATCAGCTAAAGTTCTGGCCCTTAGTGGCCTAGACTTGTATCATCGTCCCTAGTCCATCTGAGAACTTAAGCTTCTTAAAATCTATCACTGCTTCTTGGAATATCTGCCAGATGTCTGACTCCAACTCAAGGTATCGTAGCATCCCTTTTCCTACCCATCAGGCTAGAGGTTCCCTTCCTAGAACTGACTGACAACTTGACTTTACCCACATGCCCACTGTCAGGTATGCCAAGTACCTCCTGGTCTTGGTGTACACCTTCTTGGGTTGGTTAGAGGCATTTCCCACAACTAACAAAAGGGCTCAGACAGTCTCTGATCTCCTCCTCCAAGAGATCATCCCCTAGTCTGGTGTCCCAGCCTTTCTCCAATCAGACAATGGTCCCGAATTTATTTCCCAATTTTCTCAAATCCTATCTAAAGACCTAGACATCCCCTGGCATTTTCACATTCCCTACCACCCTCAATCTTCAGGTAAGGTAGAAAGAACTAACCACTCTTTAAAAAACACTCTTCTTAAGCTGTCCCTGGATCTTCACCTTGATTGGATAAAACTCCTATCTCTGGCTCTTTTCAGGTTATGAGCTCTCTCCAAGTGACTTCTCCTCATCTTACCTTTTGAACTCATGTATGGACGTCCAGTCCTAACTCTTGGTCTTTCACCTAAATGTTCTCCCCTCCCAGACCATGTACTCACCCCATTACTTTGCCACCTCCATTCTCTCCTATGGAACTTTGCTGGTGGTACCATCTACCATGGTCACACACTGTCTCCTGTCCCCTGTCTGTCAACATTGGAGACCAAGTCCTTCTATCCTCTCCAGGTCATCGACACTCACCCCTCTCTCCTAAATGGCACTGCCCTTTTATGGATTGTGCAGTGTTAAGCTCCAGAAGACATTGAGACCATCCACCTTGTCCCCAATCCCAGAAAATAAAGACTCCATTCCAGTAGCCAAGACCTCACTGGATTAGACATGAGTTTCTCATCCTCCCCGTGCTGTTCATTTCCATCCAGGGTAGCCCTTACTTCTGGAGATCTGAGGTTCAAGAAAACCCTACAGATAACAGTCTTTCCAAATAAGGTCAGGAAATTGCTCCATAGCCAGATGCCAAGAACTGATCCAAATTGCTATCATCCCTGCATCTGTTATCCCATCTAAATATTATTATCTCTATACTTGCTTTCTCTTTGAGCAGACAAAAGATTATTGTAGAAAATGGCCAGATGAATATAGGGGCTGCCCATATTGGCCTTGTCAGATACATATTCTAGGATCATGACTAATCATTTCTTCTATCAACACCCCAAGACAGTCTTTTTCTACATACAAGACCTATGGGATTCCAGGTGGGAGACAGGAGTTGTTCGTAAACTCTACCATAAAAATCAGCTCAGGTCCCCAGAAGTACCATCCAGATCCAGAGAAAATATGTCTCAACCCCTAGATATCAGAAAAGTAGGGGAGATAAACACTCTTCCCTCTTTGACATCACCCCTCATAAATGGCACTAACTTGTTATTTTGCCTTTTGCTTCAGACCTTGACCTCAGCATACCAACTCTTTAATGTCACCAGGCTTGGACTCTTTAAAGATTGCTGATTATGTGTACCCCTTGGAACTAACTCACAATTGTCACTTACAGCATCTCTGGTGATACTGCCAAGTAACCTTACCTCACCCTTTGTCAGCTGCCCTGATGTTAATGTTGCTATGACTCCATACCTTACCTCTATCCTTCTCTTTGGCACAGCAAACTGTTTTAAGACCTCCAGGACTTGTTCTGTAGAAATGTTGAGCTCCCTAGACTGCAATAGAACCATAACCCTTGATATTTCATCTCTGCCACAATGCCCTACAATCCAAAACACATCAATTCTTTGAAGCACTCAGGCATATCATCGCCTACCTGCCAGCTGGTCAGGAGTTTGCACGTTGGTACTCCTTTTCCCTGAACTGGGAGTAATCCAGATAAAGGAGCCCCTGCCAATCCCAGTTGTAGATATGATAGCTGCCCAACATAAGAGGGCAGTCCAAGTTGTGCCACTCTTGGTTGCTACGGGAATAGCCATAGGTGTGTTGGTACTGGAGTTGCAGGGAAAATGACTTCTATGACCCAATATAATACATTCACTTCCCAGTTTAAAAGCCATCTTCAAGAAGTGACTGAAACTGTGCTTACTACCCAAAAACAGCCATGGTGCCTTAGAACCGATGGGGACTAGATGTCCTGACAGCTAAAGAAGGTGGTGTTTGCCTGTTCCTCCAAGAAGAATGCTGTTTCTACATCAACCAATCCGGGATAGTACGAAATAAAATCCAGGAGCTACAGTCAGACATAAAAAATTTCAGGCACCATGAGACCTCCAGTTTTGGGATTTTTTGAAAATCCTATATGGAAGTGGATACTCCCTGCTGTAACTCCTCTCCTAGTCATCTTCCTGGTGTTATTTACTCTCTGCCTCATTAATCTTGTTTCTACATTCCTTCAATGACAAATACAAAAAAATTCTACTATTCATCCAGCTCCTGTTACAGGATTACCAGCTGCTGGCCCACAAAAAGAGCCGCTGTCCACAGAGGAACCTGACGGGAACATTTACCAAGTAGCTCCTGATGGTGAAAGCCAACTACACCCCAAAATTGAAGACACCTTAGACAGCAAGAAGCAGCTTTAGAGACACACTGCCCTCATTCCCTTTTCACCATTGGCTTCCCCCTCCCTTTTTCTTTCCTTCTCTTTGTAATAACAAGAAGGGAGGTATGTAGGCATCAGGACCTCTGTGACATCACACAGGCAGGCCCCACAGACCTGGTGCCAAGGCAACAGCCATATATTCCCAGAATCCACTTGGCTCACCTTTATCTGTGTTATGTCATTATCCATACATAAAGCCCCCTCCCCCGATCTCTCTCTCTCTCCTTCCCTCTCCCTCTCCCTCTCCCTCTCCTCTCTCTCCTTCTCTTTTCCCCCATCTCTTTCTGCCATTTTGTCTCTCTCTCTCTCTCAATAAACCTCTTATATGTGGAATTGTTTTGGCCTAGTGTGCTGTGTTCAGGTGCGAACCACTATTCTAATACATCATACTGAAGCTTGCTCTGAGATGATGGCTCAAGATTACCTAACATTAAGAGTATGGTGAACACTTTTGATTTTTCCAGACTGGCATCCTTTCCTTCTATTTCAGTTTTGCTTTCCATAATGAATATAATTGGACAGAACCATCAATTAAAGTGCTCTAGCCTTTCCTATCCTTGATAGAACATGGGACCCAAGGTCAATCACATGGCCTGCACCTTAACAGATTATCACAATGAAAACAGATTGTGAAATATCCAAACTGGTTTCTGTGGTCTCAGCTCCCTTTGTCTGGTGAATCGTCTTGTCAGTATTCAAGAAATTCACTTTTTGACTTTAAATTTCCAAAGACTGCTATCTAGCAATGTAATTTTCCACAGCATCTAAGTGATTTTAATATCCCATACAACTATTAAATAGGTTTTACTAAACGGCCAGAAATAGCTTATGGTAAAATGACAGCATATATTGTCATCTTAAACTAGAACCTTTTCTTAACAAAGTATGTCATTGAACACTTACTTAAGAAAACAGACATGGCAGTTTTAGTTTTGCATTCTCTTCAGGAGCTATGAAGAAACTGGCTGGTAACTCAGCAATCATTGCCCTCTATGAAAAGGAAACTTCCACCCTGAAAATTCCAGAAGAGTGATTCAACATCTTGGGAATTTACATGGCCTGATCATTGAAGTCTTACAGAAATATCTAAAATCACAGCTGAAATTGTTATTTTAGCCATACAGTTTTAAACATTTCTTTATACATTGGCTTATTTATTCATGTGTTTTAAATAATAAATAAAAGCAAAAAAGAAACAAGGAATGCTCGTTAATGATTTCCAAAAAGGAGAATGTGGATTTACTTCAAAATATGTTTTTATATAGGTATGTGAGTTTCTTTCTGGGTTTTCAGTTGATCAGCCAATCTGTTTTTATGCCAGTACTGTGCAGTATTTATTGCTATTGCTCTATACTACAATGTGATATCAGGGGTGACGATTCTTTTATTATGCAGTATTGCTATCACTATCCTGGGCTTTTTTTCCATGTGAAATTGAGAATTGCTCTTTTAAGGTTTGTAAAGAATTGTGCTGAAATTTTGATGGATACATGTACAGGGTGTTGTCTGCCTAATTCCTTTCTTGTCCTATTTATTGTTTAAAACATGCTATATATGAATACATTATGCAATAGCACTTGTTATTGTTGTCTTAAAGGATAAAAAATTTGATAAACTCTTTATGACCATAAAACTAACCATGCATGTACACTGTGGTGGTTTGAATGAGAATAGCCCCATAGACTTATATATTTGAATGGTTGTTTCTCAGATGGTGGAACTGTTTGGGAAGGATTATGTAGTTTTGTTGGAGTAGGTGTGGCTTTGGTCGAGGAGGTATGTCACTGAAATCGTCTTTGAGGTTTCAAAATCCATACTAAGGTCAGTCCTCTTTCTCCCTCTACCTCGTGGCTGTTGCCTTAACATGTCTGATCTCAGATATGGTTTTAATTCCTAACATGCTTCTTCCACAATGGTCAGGGACTCACTCTCTGAATTACGTGCTTTCTTATATAAGTTATTTGGGTCATGGTATCTTTTCATAGCAATAAATAATTAACTAGGAGATATATGTACATATACATATGTAGATGTGTACTAATCAAAACATTTATTTACTGAGAACCCAAATGACACAAATATAATTATGAATGAATCATGTGATATTATAGGCTTACATATGCCAAGGGGTGACAAAAATGAACCAATAGAGAATAGTCTTGTCAATGCTCCTTGTTACTTCACATTTTACCTGTTTCTTTTGTGCCCTGGGACTTTTAGCACACTGCTCTGCTGCCTTGACTCTTGTTCTCCACCTAAAAACCATCTAATCAATCATCGTCTCCCCAATTTCAGCTAAAGTTGATGATTTCCTTAACAAAGACTTTTCCTACATGCTCAGATTTAACCCATATACCACCTTTCTGGGCTTCATTACATCCTTAATTTTCCTTTTCTTACTTATGATCATAATCTAAAAGATTCCAGAAAGCAAATGTCTTATCTGTTTTGACTTTTATTAGATGTTCACATAAATTAATAATATATCAAATGGGTTTTTGAAATTTTTTTGTGGTTATCTGTTGATTTTATGTCAACAAAGATGAAGTAGGCATAACCTTCTATATGATTAAAATTTCTTTAAAGTATGTATAGTTTCCAGCTACTATAATTGTATAAAATCTGTCTAACATGTAAACAATATTTTGCATTCCTTCACTCAAAGTAGTAAATAAGTGACATTTAAAACAAAAACAAAAACAAAAACAAAAAAAACATAAACTAGCAAAACCTGTCCTTGGGGTAAAAGTTAGTGTTATTGGAAAAATTAAAACATCCTTGCTCAATAAGTGTTAATGTGGCCTGAAATGTTGCTCTTAGCGATGTTGCAGACTAGAAAATATTACATTTTGAACTTGCAAAACTTTCTTGAGGAAAAACTAAGTTGTTTGTAAAACAAAAAAGCTTCCACAGGATCTACGCAATTCTGATAAGGCTGTTTTCTGTTTTCTTATTTTATACTTTGACAAAAATAATGTAGTACTATATCAACACACATGAGTAAATGTTAGAGAAAAAAATTAAAACATGATAATTGAGACCCTTTACCATTTCTGGGTAGAAAACAAAAATATATTCAAATTTCTAGAATAGACTAAAAACTTGTAAGTTGTCTCCTCTTTTGAAGAGTGTATAGTCTTTTATTCTTTTATTGATTTTAAAAATTGATTTAGATCCCAATCAAGGCTTCTCTGTTATGGAATATTTGATTATTCTACACAGAAAAACCTAACTTTTGCAAAATATAAAAGCTTAAATAGATGTAAAATGCAGTTAGGTATGTCCTGAAGAGGTGCAGTTTGGTGTGCTTCTAAAAGCCCCCAGAGATAAAAATGCTAACGAGTGGAAAGTCCCTGCCAACAGAAGTTGCTTGTGGGGAGTTCTGTGGGATTTGCACTATGACTGGAGGCAAAGTCAGCTGGGTTGCCTTGAGCTGCTCCTCTGTAAGGTGAAGTACTCCCACTCCTGGAAGATCTCTGGGTAAGAGATGAGGATTCTCTCTCTGGGCTTGCCAAGAACCACAGAGAAGCAGCTGGCAGGGTACGGGTCAAACAGGACTCTAGGAAAGAAAGCTAAGGAAAGCTAAGGAAACCCCTTGGGTTTGGAGGAGCTCAAGAGAAAGGTGATCTGGCCCCATAGAATGACAGGATAGAAAGGGATTTCTAAAGAGTTAGCAGTTTAGTTGTAGGATCAGGTTTGTGAATGTTAACAAAAAAAAAAAAAAAAAAAAAAAAGAGGGCATCAGATCTCATTACAGATGGTTGTGAGCCACCATGTGGTTGCTGGGATTTGAACTCAGGACCTTTGGAAAAACAGTCAATGCTCTTACCTACAGAGCCATCTCACCAGCCCTGTTTACTCCAATTCTTAAGAGACAGCAAGCATACATTTTTTTCTTAACATTGCAAAAAGAATTCAGAGATCTTTGTGTTTTTATTAAGTACAAACCATAAGTTAGTTGACCCTGCCTTGAAATTACCATTTCTACTACACCAGGCCTAACCTCCTCCCTTAGTCCTAGGCTGACCCTGAACTCAGGAATCTGCCTGCCTGTGTATCTTTCTGACAATCTGGCTCATTAATGCAACTGCCTTTTTCCCTTTAGACTCACAAAGACCCCTCATAATTCATTGCATCCTTATATTTTGCATAGTTGAGAAATTATGTATTTTCGAGCTCATGTATCTAGAGTTTTTTCCCAAAGCCTTAAGGATTGTCCTGAAGGTCCCAGCATTTACCATTTTGCTGAAACATTAGCCACACCTTTGCTACATGGACGCACACTGTCTCAGATTATAACAGGCTTCAGAACACTAGAACTGGACCAATTCCAGCCTTCTATGCTACTTTTGTGAACTATCTGTCCACTGCCCTGTGGTGACCCCTGAGATATCACTTGACATGTTCCTCCTGCGCCTTTCTATGAGGCCAACCCTTATGGCCACACCTTCACTATTCATGCTACCCCATGGCAGCTTCCTTCTTCTTTCCCCTCACTCTCCTCATGGTCCCTGCCTGAGACTCCATGCTCAGGAACCTTCACTCCACACCCCATCTCTTCTGCCCAGCCCAGGTTGTAGGCAACTTTATTCACCAACTAGGGATAACTTGGGAGGCAAGGTTACATAGCATCATTTGGTGTCTGTGAGGATCTACTCCTCAGGGGCAAGCAGATCTTGGGGGGGTCAGTGTTTAGCACTTGAATATATAGCAGTGCCAAACCAAGCCAGTGCACATACGACTGTGCAGCTTAGTTCTACTTAATGTTTTCATGACGATACAGTATCCAGGGAGCAAAGGTTGGAAAAAGAAGTGCAGTCTAGACTGTGGCAAGTTCTGATTCCTGTGCACAACAATTGTTCTTTCTGAGGAAACTGGAAGCATTCAAACTTTTGTGACACAGCACACAAAATGTGACATTTTAGAGAGTTAATTGTACAATTGTTTTCAATAGATAGGTGAAAGTTGAGGATAGGATAGCCAGTTACCACATGATAGGTAATAGATATCAAATGCCAACATGCAGAATGCATGGGACAGCTTTGCTTCATTAGCCTCAAACTTCAGAGGAGATGGATATTATAAGTAGATTTAAATAAAATAATTTTGCTTGTATTTTAGGTTTTGGCAAATAATTTAAGCTAAGCTTACAAAGCAAGATGACTAATAATGGAGCAGGTAAGCAGTGAATTAAATCCTACTAAAATGTAAGCAGGTTTCCTAAGATGACTTCCTCAAGCCCACTTCAGTGAATTCATCGTTTAATTTTGAAAAAGCACTTACATAGATGTCCACTACCGAGTAACAATGTTTTGATTAAGTGCTAAATTTACCCACTTAGCCCATTTTCGGAATCTGATTTACAACAATTTAACAATATAATATGATTAATCCTTATTGACTTATCCTCACTGTAACAGTGATTGGTACCATGGAGCCTATTAAAACATAGATACACATATACAACCAATTAAGTGCAACACTATGGATGGATAATAATCATAATAGCTTATTGTTATTATTATGGCATAACATAAGCATAGATGAATCCCAGCAGCTGCGATTTATATTAATAACCTGAGGACACCAGGTCATCTCACTTATAGTCAGTAACAAGTGAATTCTACTCAGGCAGCACTGCCTGGGAATGAGACATTGCAATTCAAACCAAGAAAGCTGGGAGTACAAGAAGACCAGGATGGCAGCATGAGCAAGCCCTTGACTCAAACTCACAGTGACCACATAGGACAGAAGGAGGATCTTTTTGTCCCAGCTTCCGAGATAAAAGGATAATGTATGGCGACTTTATAGAAATTCGTGTTAAGCTGGTAACTTTGTGAGAAATCCATTTTGGCTTGTTTGGTCTGTTCATGAGTAATGCAACTGCATCTAAATTTAGCTGTTCCATGAAATTGAATCCCACATATTAAATAATAGCTGGCATCTATTGACAGGTCTAGGAAAAAAAAGCTGGTTAATACACTCAGTCTCTGTTAGATGCAATATGACAATTTGAGAAATATGACATATTTGAGAAAGATGAGCTATTTATGCAAATTGGCCTTCTAATATATATTGGTTTCCCTAATGAAAATTTTCTGTTTACCTGTGGTTTAACTGCACAAATCAAGTAGATTTAAAAGGCTTATGATCCTAGTAAGCACAAGTGGCCATAACCAGCAGCAACTCATTATAAGGATGCTAATTTAAAGAAAAATATCTTTATATATAGCTGTTTCCTGCTGTGCTGAGAATCTTCTTAAAGGGTGCTTCTCATATTTACATGGAAATGACTGATGTCTGTAAAAACCGTTCTCATGTTTGGATGGCAGCCGATAACGTTACCAGACAAATAGCAAGAGCTTGCAAGCTAGCATTTCTGCTGCTCATCATACAGTGCGGTTCTACACCCGTGACTGAGAAGGCCCTTGCTTCCTGATTTGTACCTCACCAGAGTTGATTTACAACGAAATCCTAAAGTTCGTTTGGAGAGAGGCTCAATCGTGCTTACAGTCAGGCTCGCTGGACACCCTTGTAAACAATAGTATGCATCTAGAGAAAAGCCGATTTTTGAAATGTCTTTGAACCATTTTTAATAGATTCAGAAGAAAGAAAATGGACTTCAGAAGATTAAACTAAAAAAAAAAAAAAGATTGTTGATAAGCTTTATAGTTCAAAAGAGGCTGTTAGATCTCCTGGAACTGGAATGTCGGATGACTGTTAGTCACCAAGTAGGTACTGGGAATGGAACCTTAGGCCTTTGCCATAGCAACCAGTACACTTACCATCTCTCTAGCTCTGAGCTAGTGTCTACTTAAAAACGATTCTACTTCTACAGTTGCAGAAAAGTTTTGTTCCGTGTCTAAACAATGTCTAAGAATACGTTGAAAAGGAAAATAAATAATAGAAACAGCTTAGCTATATTTAGTTTAGTGTGTCTGTGTCTCTACACATATGTAATCAAGCATTTGGGCATTCGTTCTTCATAATGACAAACAACTCATTTCATGTATTCACTCCCTCAATGGATTTCCTCATGAAATAACTAAAGAAATAAATGGGCACCATGATGATGGTAACAGTGCCCGCATCCCTAAGTTGTTCTTGATTTGCTTAACTTGTCTGAATTCCATGATAACAGGATTCTATTTAAAGAATAGCATTACAAAATTGCATCTGGAGTCACTGTGGGAGTTTACTGACAAGAGCAAACCGTGGATGACTTGGAACCTAAGATCTAAACTTGGAGATTTCTCCATGTGTCTACATTATTTGCCTTCCGTATTAGTCAGGGTTCTCTAGAGTCACAGAACTTATGGAATGTCTCCATATATTAAGGGAATTTACTGTGATGACTTATAGTCTGTAGCCCAACTTACCCAACAATGAACAGCTGTGGATGGGAAGTGCAAGAATCTTGTACTTGTTCAGTCTTACTAGGCTAGTTGTTTAACCTGGTCTCCTGTAGAAGTAGATTCCAACAGATGTACTAGCAAGTGCCAGTAGTCAAAGAGTGAATCTTCCTTCTTTGTCTTAGTCAGGGTTTCTATTCCTGCTCAAACATCAGGACCAAGAAGCAAGTTGGGGAGGAAAGGGTTTATTCAGCTTACTTCCACATGGCTGTTGATCACCTGAGGAAGTCAGGACTGGAACTCAAGCAGGTCAGGAAGCAGGAGCTGATGCAGAGGCCATGGAGAGATGTTCCTTGCTGGCTTGCTTCCCCTGGCTTGCTCAGCCTGCTCTCTTATAGAACCCGAGACTTCCAGCCCAGGAATGGTACTACTCACCAGGGGCCCTACCCCCTTGATCACTAATTGAGAAAATGCCCCACAGCTGGATCTCATGGAGGCACTTCCCCAACTGAAACTCCCTTCTCTGTGATAACTGCAGCCTGTGTCAAGTTGGCACACAAAACCAGCCAGTACATTCTTCCAATGTCCTTATGTAGGCCTCCAACAGAAGGTGTGGCCCAGATTAAAGGTGTGTACCAACATGCCTGGATCTGGGGCTTGCTTTGTCCCAGGCTGATGTTGAACTCAGAAATCAAGGAATATATTACCTCGCCAGGGCCTAAACTTTTCACAGTCACTATGTCTCAAGATCTCCATGCCAAGATCCAGGTCAGAAACTTGAGTCTTCCAGCCTCAAGATCTGGTTCACAGGTGTGCTCTCCAGTTCTGGATTGTAGTTCATTCCAGATATAGTTAATAACCAGAAATAGCCATTATATAGCCATTATACATTCTAACATACATGATACTTGCCCTTCTCGGCACTAAAGCAGAACAGAGAACAGAGGGAATGAGTATATCAAGCACTGGGGAAGGAAACTTACCCGATAACCAGAAATCTCAGTTCAGTCCTGGAAATAAAGTTGTCACATTTGAGGAGGAAATATTCCCAAAGGCTCACATGTTAAAAGCTTGCCTGCCACCTGATAGGTTTTTGAGAAATGACTACATCATGAAGGCTCTGACATAATTGATGATTAATCTGCTGATTGATTTGTAATTTGATGACGTTATTGAGACACTCTGAGAGCTAGGAGATTGAGATGGGTTGAAGGAAATAGCTAATTGGCTCTATGCCTTTGAAGGATGCATCTTGTTCCCAACCCCCTCCCCTGATTAAGCTCCCCATCTCCTCTCACTAGCCTCTCACCTGTTCTCTCCCCCTCTTCCTCCTAGGTCCTCCCCCACCTCCACTTCCTCTCCCTTCCATCTCTCCCTTCTCTCCACTGACTTCCTTCCTAGATGCTATTAGCTGAGCTGCTCTGTTCTATGGCATTTTTCATACCATAAAGTCTCTGACTTGCTATTGATCACAAACCAGTAGGATCAACTTGTCACAGAAGGAGATCTCTGAAACCATCAGTAGCAGTAATCTCTCCTCTCTTACACTGTTCCTCTCAACTATTTTTCATAAGTTGGCATAAAAGTCCAAATAACACAATAACTAACAAAAACAAGTTACTCCTCATATCTTGCTTTTTCTTTTCTATTTATAAAAGTAGGAGTTATATATTATATTCTTTAAGTTCATCTAGTTCTATAATATATTATCTAAATTATAAGAATGGATTGAGAAATTAAGCAGTATTTGTTACAGCTGTAAAGCACAATTACTGATAATTTGAAGACAATTGCAATAGTCTATTGATGACTGGTTTAGGGATTTTTTTTTAACACATAATTCTAAGAAAATTATTTTTCACATGTGGCAGAAAGCAGGCTGTTACACTTCGAGAAAACTGAGTCTATTCTAAAGAGCATTCCCTTCCTTTATTCCCCATGGATATTATTATATGAAAATGTTATCTAAGAATACTTTAGTAATCTGAACTTATCAAGGCCAACTGGACTGAACAAGATGTTGAAAATGGCAAAAGGAAGACAGAAGGAAGAGGAGGGAGGGTAAGAGAGGGGAGAGGAGAAATTTAGGTAAATGATGAGGCTCATTTTTCTTAACACTGAAACTTTTCTAGTATTTAATGTCATATTATTTGAAATAACAAAGTCCATTGCTCAACAAAACTCTTCTTTTCTTCTATAACTTGACAGGAAGCCCCTTCCCTGTGATATTTTGTCTTATCTTTCCTGTAAGAGGCCAGTGAAGTCCAGCACTACATGGACACTGTTCAAACAGCAGCAGCTCAAACTATGTCTTGGGTCTAGTGGATACTCACTACACAATTCCTAATTGAACAAGGTGAGACAAAATAAATGCCTCAAAGAGATAACAGTGTGTTAAAGGACATTTTACATTGTTTACATAGATGGAAGCTGTTACAATCCTTTGAGATATGTTAATATGCTTTTCTCTTTCATATTTTGTGCCATATCCTCATCTCAATCAATCAACTGTTTTCTTTGTAAACAAACAAACACAAACAATGAAACAAAATAAAAACAAAAACAACCCCTCCCATAAAAAACTAGCCTTTGAGTTCTTAAAAGGAAAAGAGTGAATAGCTCAGTTTCAGGAAAAGAAAGGACACTTCATTTTTTTTGTCTTGTGAGACAATTGTCTAAAGTCTGGTTGAATTTTTTGAAGAAAAAAAAATCTACTTTGGTCTGCATCAAGCTAGAGAAGCATTATGAACATTCTTCTCCCACCTACAGGGGGAGCTGAGATACGGAGATCTCTGGGCTGCAAGGAGAAGGAAGGAGTCCTGAAAGAGGATGCTGATGGGGAAGTCTCCCATGGGATTCTCTGGAGAATGAGAGGAAGGCAGTGTCTAGACAGAGAGACCCAGGGTAAAGGGAGAGCAGCCAGAAGAGTAGAGATCTATGGGTCTTTTATGTGGAATACATGGAATTAAGAATTTAGTAGGTTGTCACAAAGGACCTTCCCTACCTCTTCTGAGTAGAAGCCTTATGAGAGAAACCAAAATGCAACAGAATCCACAAAAATCCAGAGAATAGACTATATTGTTGTCAAAAATATATTCTTCCAAAATCTCAGTTTTGAACTTGAGCCAGCATATTCAATGGCCCACTCAACATTTCTACTGGATGACAAATTAAAAAGTCAAAATTAAACTGTTTCTCCAAATTATCACAGCAAAATCAGACATATTGATGTTTTGCTTACTTCAAACCTGTCTTTGCAATTATATGTATAATATAATCCAGTGTTGTGGATTCAACCATAACATGTCTGATACATGCTAACCAAATGCCCTAGTGCTCTACCACTGAGCACTCTAGTATTCTTGCATTTTCTGTCTTAATAAATGTTCGATTTACTTCCTTGCTCAGCTCAGAGTTTTCGCTACCAGTCTTAACTAAGTCTTAGCCTACTCCTTAGCTCCAGCACACTTCAATGACTTTAAATTTAAAATATACTCAAAATCTGATTGCTGTTACTGCTGTGAAAACCACTCCCGTCTTTGCTTAGATGATTGTACAGTCTCTATCTGGTCTCCATAATTTTCCATTTGTCACATACATATGTATTAATAGATTTTACAATAAGAATTATATTGTGTCCTTTTGCAGCTTAAAGCTGACAGTGACCAAAAAATGCACTCCTAGCATTATGTGAGACTCTCGATCTCATTTCTAAGTGTGTCTCGGAGGCATTCACCATTTATTTCACTTGTTCATTCTTTTAAAGTTACACTGATTCTTCCTCTGTCCAAACAAGTACAGGATGCATTAAGGCCCAAGAATTCCTCCAGTGGACCAGATTTGCATTTTATGTCTGCCTCCTTCACTTTCACTTTATTATGGTCTTTAGTTCAAGAGTTTCCCCCCATCCAGCTCTTGTATGACAGCTCTCAGTAGTCACCTTTACTATGCCGAAGCATGAACTTTGGTGTTTCAAAAAAGATAGCCACTAAACTCTGGCTGCTACATGTCAAGTACAAATACCAAATCCTGATGCAGAAACTATGAGATAAACTTTAAGAAATAAGGCTTATTTGTTTTAAAATGTTAATGACTCATGATAGGTCCCATCCCTATAGAGCCTTTCCACAATATCCTCTCGCTCTCTAAGCCCCGGGTACTCAGTAGAGAAATAGGCACATTTTTGAAAAGGCACAATAAATATGCACAGGTCATATGCCACTAATACATGAAAGCGAATTTGAATTAATCACAAATGGTATATTTTCAGTTCTCATAAAGTGAAAGAAATTGGGGGGAATCCACAAAGGAGGGAGGAGATGAACAGTCTGAAGACCTTATGGTGGTAGAATACTGATCCCATTTATATAAATACTTAAATACATATATGAGAATATATGTATGCATGTGCATATAGACTGACTCTTCTTTATAATGTATTTTCTAATCTTTCATTTAAATCTGTGTTTGGGGTGTGTCATGGTTTGAATATGCTTGACCCAGGGAGTGGTACTATTTGGTACCTTTTTAGAGTAGGTGTGTCCCTGTGGATATGAGCTTTAAGACCCTCATTCTAGGTGCCTAGAAGTTGGTCTTCTGTTAGCTGCCTTCAGATGAAGTTGTAGAACTCTCAATGCTGCCTGCCCTGTGCCTACCTAGATGCTGCCATGCTCCCACCTTGATGATAATGGACTGAACATCGGAATCTGTAAGCCAGTCCCAAATATATGTTGTCCTTTATAAGACTTTTTCTGGTCATGGTGTCTGTTCACAGCAGTAAAACCCTAACTAAGAAGGAGGGGGGCGGGGGCAAGTCTGAATGTGCCTGTCATAGGCAGATGCTTCTGTTCTCTTAGACTAAAGACATAGGAATCAGTAGGTGGTGATGCAGATGGCAAAGAGAGGGTGGGGTGACATTTCAAGCTGTGGGAGGGACTAATGCAAATTTGGCAGTCCAAATGGAATTTCTGTGGGCCTAACAATTTTTGCAAGACTTCTTGCTTCCAAAACAATTTTCATCTACCCACTCCCCTCATAGAGACATGTATATATTTATATGTATAGAGCCTATGTGGAGAGTGTATATATTATGTGTGTATTTGTAAATATAATTACATGTATACAAAGAGAAAGAGAGACGGAAGGTAACTTAAGGCCTGCTCACTGAAATCTTTTAAATTCTATAAAGTATATATTTATTAAAGATGAAATGTACCTCTTTTAAAATATTGTTCATAAGAAGAAACATACCTTCAACAATGGAACCACAAAATTTTTCTGTCAAAATGATCTTAGGTATAATGAAACATATTTTTCACCATACATCTAATTGTTTAAAATATATACTCATGTATGCATATTTAAAGTTTTAAGAGAAAGTACAAATTTTTAATGTGGTATTTTCACTAGTGTCATTAGAATTCCATAGCTGTAGGTGGAGGGATGGCTCAGTGATTACGAGCACTGGGTGCTCTTCCAAAGAACCTGCATTCAATGCCTCGCACCCACATACTGGACAGCTCAGAACCAGCTATGATGACAGTTCTATGGATCAGATGCCCATTTCTGGCCTCTGTGAGCACCATGCCCACATATGATAAACAGACAATCCCTGGAGCAGAAGAAAGGGCTCAGCAGCTACGAGCTGAAAAATTCAGTTTTCCCAACCTAAACTGAAGCTAGTTAAATCCCTGTGAGCAAGAAAGGGTCACACATGTGATAAGTGCTGTGTTAGTGATCTGAATCCTACTGCAGACAGACAGCTTCTGAATAGCATGTCATCTGCTCATGTAAGAATCTCAGCTTAAAGATAACGAGGAACCCTCTTTGGTTTTTCTATAGTGCAATGCAACCACATTGTTTATGGGAATTTTAGTGGGTTTTGTTGGAACTCAGCTAATCCTCTTTTAGGAGCTATAAGCTTAAAAGTCTGTTGGTTTAATTCTTGGCTCTTATGAAATTAATTTTCTGCTTTTTCTCAAGAGAAGGGAAGTTCCATGACCTACTAGATTTAGGGTTATTTTGGGGTTAGAATTATATCACTTGTAAAGAATTTGTTTTTTTGTGCTCTTGTGTTACTTCCCAAATGAAAAATGTTATGTCATAGATAGACTTTTCTTTGCATCAAATAATATTTCATTGAAGTGTAAATTAGGATGTTACTGCCTTCTACATTTTCAACCCATTCTTATTTGAAAATTCACTGAAGGCCATGCCAAGCTTAATGTTTGAGCAGAGATGAAACTACAAGTGAAGAAAGTTCAAATGGATCTAGTTTTCTAAAATGTCACTCTATATCATAGACCTCTTTTTCTTTCTTATATCATTGTGATAACCTTTTCCTGTAGACTCATATGTGCTTATTAATATTTTATCATTCTAGTTAATAGAAGTAAGTCATCACAAACAAAATTACAGATGACTCACCAAGTTATAAAAAATGATCAGAATTGTCATTTGAATTGAGTCACCTTTCTTGTAATATATCTGCCCTTGGCTCCCACAACTTGCTGCTTTTGGGAGGGGTCCCAGATTGGTTTCCTATATGTTAAGATTTGTATATATAGATATTATTTTAATATATCATTTTGCCATATACATATATGATATATATATATATATATATATATATATATATATATATATATATATACTGCCATGAAAATTTAGAGATCCAGTTCTAAACCTAAGGAGAAGGAGTTACTAACAGTAACATCTGGGTGTTTTACTCTCATAAGATGCTTATTTTGGGAAGGTGTGAAAAACCAGAGTTCCCTGTGGCATTCCTGGCCAGGGCAAGGACATCTCTGAAGTACTGCTTTTGGGGGTCCCTGAGCTGCCTATCTCATTTCTGTCTCCAGTGTTCATTGCTACCCTCTGAAGAGGTAACCATAACTACTCTTAAGAAATTGGTCAGATTAACAATCTGGCTTCTTAGAGTTTAATTTGGGCATCAGGTGGTGTACATCCTTCATGTGACCTACCTAAAAAAACTCCAAAAATGCATGAGTAGTTTTCTGTTTAAGGAAGGAAGGAAACCTTGGCTTACTGCCTAGAAAGATGTGAAGGAGAGATAAAGGCAAGCAGTGTTGCCATCACAAGCCCCCAACAGAGAACCAAGAACAACCAGGGAAGAAGATAGTTTTTCAATGTTGAAAACAAAATCCATGATCATATCTTGATGGGAATCACATAACATTCATCTATTGGGATCCCACATGTTTTTCCTTTGGGTTCTAAAACTGGATTAAAAAACTGATAAGCCACCGAGTGGTGGTGGCCCACGCCTTTAATACCAGCACTTGGGAGGCAGAGGCAGGCGGATTTCTGAGTTTGAGGCCAGCCTGGTCTACAGAGTGAGTTCCAGGACAGCCAGGGCTATACAGAGAAACCCTGTCTCAACCACCCCCCCCCAAAAAAAAACCACCACCACCACCACCAAAAACAAAACTGATAAGCCTGGCATCCTGCCACCTAGTTTCAGGTATTTCAAGTACTTTGATAGCTGGTGGACCAGCTAGAATCACAGTGTTCTTCTCGACTGCTTCTTGAGAGGGCAACAGAGAAGAAATTTAAGCATCATCTAATTTTTAGGGTAAAACAATAACGAGCCGTTTCTCTTGGATACAGATAGATAGGAGTTGCAGCATTGAATTACACCAAGGTCATGATCTTACATCTAGGAAGCCAATTCCTCATAAGAAAAAAAAATGTTAGTAAGAAGTAATTATCTAAGTAATGTCTCCTGTAAATTTAAGTTTAATGTCTGGGAAATGTGATCCCTTTACTACTTCAAACACTTTTAAATAATCTTAATTTAGATCAGTTGTTCTCAACTGTCCTAATGCTACAGTCCTTTGATACATCTTCATGTTGTGATGACTCCAACCACGAAATCATTTTTGTTGCTACTTCAAAACTGTAAGTTCACTACTGTAGTGAACTGTAATGTATATATCTGTGTTTTCTGATGGTCTTTGGCAGCCACTATGAAAGGGTTGTTTGACCCCCCCAAAGCAATCACCACCCACAGGTTGAGAATCACTGATTTAGATGTATGTTTTGTTTTTCTAAGCTGGGATTTATAACTGTTGCCAAGAACAGTTGAACAAGTTAAGAGAACTTCATCAACTTAATTAGAGGTTTAATATCAATATTTTGAAATCTGACCTTAGAAATTTCAAGAACAGATATAATCTCTTAGTGTTTTGTGTGTGTGTGTGTGTGTGTGTGTGTGAGAGAGAGAGAGAGAGAGAGAGAGAGAGACAGAGACAGAGACAGAGACAGAGAGACAGAGAGATAGAGACAGAGACAGAGAGACATACAGAGAGAGACACACAGAGAGAGACAGAGAGACAGAGAAGCCTTGAGTGAATTATGGAAGGAGGGAAGTCCTGAGTGAATGGGTGTCTTGATGTGAGTGTGGCCATGTCAATGACCAGTGCCTTGAAACCCATGGGAAACTAGCAATGACTTTCCTCTGACCCAAGTACTAGTATTTACGAACAATTGGCCAGTGTATACAAAAGCTAGCAACTGCAGCCTCCTCTTCCTGGATGTGTGCAGCCTGAGACTGCTAGTCTGACATCTCCTACTACAGGAGCTGGCTAACTCCTCCCTTACCTGTGGTATACTTAATAAACCACTGGTGCTGAAGTTCTGTGTTGCTGAGGTAGTTGATGCCACTCCTTCAAGTCTGCATAGCCTGTCTTTCTCCATATTTTCTTGCATATGTGTTTGTTTCGTCTTTATTTCCTTGCCATCCTAGTCAGGGTTCCAGAACAAAGCCACGTGTTTCATGGCACCTGATATATTGGTTCAGATAAGTCTTAGCAACTACTAGATGTTGTACTGAGAATGATATTTGACAAAATACAAAATTATATTACTACCTAGAGAGCTACCAGGCATAGAATATTGTACTTTGATGTCTTTCTGATTTCTCCAAGCTTTATATGGCCATGAGTATATGACATTTGAAATCATGATCAAGAAAGACCAAGAGGACAGAAGTCTCATATTTTGTTAATATTGTTTTGTTGCTTGTTAATTTGTTTTGTTATATAGTTTTCTCTTCTCTGACAAAAGTTCCTACCCTTTCATCTCTTTTGTTATATTATTCTATTTTGTTTTGAGCTCATTAGTTAAGATGAGTATTATGATTTTGCTTTTATCTCCATTTATTTGGACTGTTATAAGTTGATTTATTTTTAAAAATATATCTAAATATTTGAATTTCATTCTGTATATTTATATAATATGAATAAATGGTCAACATTTGGTACAAAATACAAGCATTCAGAGAATATAGGTTTTCCTAACTCTAGGGAAATACATTGAGGCTGATCAATTTATAATATATAGTAACTTCAGGTCTAAGTTTTGGTCATATTTTATCTACTTCTTGATTTCTCCTTTGCTTAAGGATTTTAGGTATATGATTTGGCAGTGCTATACTCCCAGCACATGAGGAGTAGATACTGGCAGATGAGGCCATCTTCATTGACATAGTAAGGATAGGATAGGCTATGTGAGATCCTGCCTGTCTTAGGGTATGGTTTCTATTGATGTGATGAAACACCATGAGCAAAAAGGACATTGGGGAGGAAAAAGTTTATTTGGATTACACTTCCACAGCACTGTTCATTTTTGAAAGAAGTTAGGACCAGAATTCAAGCAGGGCAGAAACCTAGAGGCAGGAGCTGATAAAGAAGGCATGGAGGGGTGCTACTTAATGGCTTGCTCCTCATGGCTTGCTTAGCCTGCTTTCTTATAGAACCTAAAACCACCAGCCCAAGGATGATACCACTCCCAATGGGCTAGGCTCGCCTCTATTAATCACTAATTAAGGAAGTGCCTTAGAGCCTGACCTGCCGCTCAATCTTGTGGAGGCATTTTCTTAGTTGAGATTCCTTCCTCTCAATGACTCTAGATTCTGCCAAGCTGACAAAAGACTATTCAATATACTTCCCATTCAATAAAAGAAAGGAAGGAAGAAAGGAAGGAAAGAACATGAAAATATATTGTACACCTTATTTCATTTTATGAAAGGCTTGATTTTTTTCAATATTTATCATTTTAGCACAGTGAAACTATTGAAAACTTTGCTGTGCTTTTCAGAAACTTCTTTCAAAGTCCCCAGATTGCCACATATAATTCTTTTTCTTACCCCCTTCTTCTGGCCCTTCTTTCTTCTCTTTTCCTTTATATTATATAGTATGTGTTCTCTCCCTATTAGAGATGTTGGCAGATGACATACATGTTTTGCTGACATTAATCTTTATCACATACCCAATTTAGGAGAGAGAGAGAGAGAGAGAGAGAGAGAGAGAGAGAGAGAGAGAGAGAGAGAGAGAGAGAGAGAGAATGCCATCACTCTAGCCCTTTGATCCAAATTTTTATGCTCACTATTTCATTTCTCAGGCAGACACTTCTCTTTCCTGGCTTATGACATAGATCTAAAAAATGAAGTCTTTTGAAGAACAATTTAATTGTCCTCTGTGGCCTGTGTAATGAATATATATTAGTAGCAAGGACAGCTAAGTGGTCTGCAACATGTATCACTTTTCTTCCACAGCACTGCACTGACTGTGAAAAACCCATTCACCTAGACAAGACCACAGGGTTTGCTCTCCCAGTGAAATGCAACCGTAGTTCTGTTAGCTGCTTTTCCCTGAAGTTATTTTACAAGAGGGCATGCCTTCTCTCCACTCCCTTCTGCAAACCACGGTGAGCTTCAGAAAGCTGGAGGACATGAGATGGATGGAATTTGTTTTCCTGAGAACATCTGGATGAGTCCCCAGATATTAACACTAAGAAAGTGAGAAATAAACTCTCATTTTTGATGAGCCACTGGAGACATGTAGTGGTATTTATTACAATTACTAATGCCAACTAATATAGAAGTTGATTCTTTGCTACATGGACAAAAAAATCTA